>WNWK01010683.1:0-68909 GCA_009830355.1 Cherax destructor | reverse complement strand
AGGGGGTAAAGGGTGAGGGGTGAGGAGGGGAAAAGGGAAGAATCATAGTGTCTTGAGGATTCTTGGAAGGTTTAACACTCGTTCTCGCTGTTTCGCGCAACTTCCAGCAACCTTCACGATGTTTCGAGCATTCTTACGTAGTTTTGTGCTCTACTGAAGAGCTACACGTAATTCCTTCGTAATTACAGTCATTTTTTCCAATTTTTCTGGTGTATGGAATACTTAACATTTCAAACAGTTTCGCGCAATTTCCCCAGAATCACAGTTTCGCGCAGTTTCATGCAGTTTCCCCAATTTCACAGTTTCGCACAGTTTCTCCCAGTTTCACGCACTTTACAGAACCGCCGAATCGTTACAATAGTTAACCAGCTGTAATATCTCAGTTGTGGTGTTAACGCAGTATTCAAGGTGTAATTAACCACACTGATGACTACGAATTAATTCTGATTAACATTTATTACATGGATTCCATTAATTTTGTTTTCAGTAAGCATTTAAATTTAGCTTTTAGTCTAGAGTGAGTTTGTGTTGGAATGTGTGTGTGTACTAGGTCCATTCTCTCCCTGCTCCATGAGCTTCATCATACCTCTTCTTAAAGCTATGTATGGATCCTGCCTCCACTACATCACTCTCCAGACTATTCCACTTCCTGACAATTCTGTGACTGAAGAAATACTTCCTAACATCACTGTGACTCATCTGAACTTTTAACTTCCAGTTGTGACCCCTTGTTGTGTCACATCTCAAACATTCTTCTTTATCCATCTTGTAATTCCTCTCGTATCTTATATGTCTTATATGACCCCCTATCCCTCCTGTTCTCTAGTGTCGTCAGGCTGAGTTCCCCTTTAACCCCTCTCCTCGTAGGACATCCCCTCAGCTCAAACCTTTGCCCTTTTAAATTTTAAGACGTATTTTACCAGGTGTGGGTTCCATACTGGTGCTGCATCTCCCGTATGGGCCACTACAGTGTACAGTTTTTGAATGACTTCTTCCTCATGTATCATCAAACGCTGTTCTTAGGTTTGCCAGGCGCCGTATACTGCAGCAGTTATTTGGTTGATGTGCGCCCAGATGTCCCGTGTTATACTCACCCCCCAAAATCCTTTTGAGTGAGGTTTGTAGTCTCTGGTCCCCCCCCCCGTCTGTGGTCAATTCATTGCCCTTCCCAATCTTCATGACTTGGTGGGGTTGAACTCCAGAAGCCAGTTTCTGGACCAGGCTTGCAGCCTGCCCAGATCCCTTTGTAGTTCTGCCTGGTCCTCGTCTGATTAAATTCTTCTCATCAACTTGACTTCTTCAAACAGGGACACTTCTGAGTCTATTCCTTCCGTCATGTCGTTCACAAACCAGAAACAGCACCGGTCATAGGACTGACCCCTGTGGAACCCCGCTCGTCACAGGCGCCCATTGTGATACCTCATCTCGTACCATGTTTCGTTGTTGCCTCCCTGTCAGGTATTCTCTGATCCATTGCAGTACCCTTCCTGTTATACGTGCCTGATCCTCTAGCTTCTGCACTAATCTCTTGTGAGGAAATGTGTCGAAGGCCTTCTTGCAGTCAACCCACCCCTCTCTCTCGTGTCTTACTTCTGTTACCTTGTCATAAAACTCCAGAAGGTTTGTGAAGGTTTGTGTGTGTGTGCGTGTGTGTGTGTGTGTGTGTGTGAGAGACAGAGACAGAGAGAGAGGGATAAAGATAGAGAAAAAGACAGAGAGAGAGAGAGAAACAGAAACAGAGAGAGAAGACAGTGGAGAATAGAGCAAGACGCCTCATCTCTCACCTGGACCCATCTTAAATAGATTTGTCATTTCAGCAGAGCCTTCAACACAGGAGGGATGTGAGTGGCCTTACTGTTATGTACAAGGTCAACATTGTCAAAGTACCACACCTGGCTCCACCATGGAAGTGGAAACCTAATTAATGAGCATCAGGTAAGAGTCAAGAGCACTGACGAGAATCACAGGTTGTTTCTGAAGTGCTTGATATCTCCTGGTAGAGTGCCTCTCTCCAGGTGTGATATATTCCCAACAACTGTGGGTGAGGTGTGTATAGCGTCCTTAGATGTGAAAGCAATTCTCTAAACAAGGTTGAAGGTGTGTTTTAGCGTCCTCAGATGCGAGAGATTCTCTGATATAACAGGGTGAGTTGGGGTTAAGTCTCCCTAGATGTGAGATCACAACTTTAAACATGTGGGGAGATATTAGCGTAATTAGGCGTTTTTAGGACGTAAGAATTTGTCCGTATCACAAGTGACTTAAAAAAGAGAGACTAGCGCTCCGAATTAAAAGATCTGGATTACAAAATTATGGAATCAGAGTTGTAGAAAAACTGACTTAAACTGTAGCAGTATGTAATGTGGAGTTAGAGATATAGTGGAGATTCACATTAACTAGTAGCAAGGTTAACCAAGACAGTGTGAAGACTCATAATATCTTAGAGACAAGATTGATCAAGTATGCGTAAGGTGAGAGGAGGTTGACAGTAACCTGGAGAGTTGATCAAGAATGAGTGAGGTAAGTGAATGTTCAGTGTAACTTAGAAACAAAGACGATCAAGAGAGAGAAGACTTTGCAACAATACAAAGTACCCACAAGAACGTAAACAAAGTCCAAATTACTTTTTCACGAGCTATTTTACCAACGCTGTGCGATACACTCTTACACTAGTCAACAGGATCATTACCTACCTGACCACAGCAGCCCGCCCTCACACCAGGCTTCCCTGCCTGGAATATTACACAAACAAGGATTAATTAACTCGTATGAAATTTAAAGTTATAGGATGAATGAAAGTTACTAGAAGTTAGTGCGATTTATCTGCTAGGTTAAATGTTCACGAGAATGAAAAAAAAATCGTGTAAAACGTTACCAGACTTCCATTCTACGCACTTATGCAAGGAGCGTAATACCTTCCTTAATTTTGTTAAGTAACAATCTGCCTCGATGATTAGGGGGATTTTTCGGGGTTTTAGGGGAAATGTAAAGTTCTGTGGGTTATTTTACCGGGGACTGAGGAGGTAAACCTTGACACACATACCGAGCGTAAAGTCAAAGATGAAAAAAAAAGAAAAATCTTTATAATTTGTATTCTTAGAACTTTGAAAAGTTGCCGTAGTCACTTACAATGGGGAAGATTATTAACCCTTGAACATGAAAGGTGTAAACCTCGCTCACTTCCGAGATATATATAACACCCAAAGGACCCGAGTTCAATTCCCGAGGAGAAAATAGACGTATGAACAAGTCGTCTTACTCATGTTGCCCCTGATAACCTAGTAATGAATATATATATATACTTGGGTCTTAGCCGACTGTTGTGGGGATATATACATTGAAAGGAAGGACACCAGCTTTTAATTTATGTAAACAAATATGTCCACGTATTCCTTTTGTGCTCTACCTCGCGTCTGGTGTATATGTCCTTGTGTACTTTTAAAGGGAAGCTGCGGCTTTGAGAGGATAAACAGTAGACAGCAGCATTAGTACGGAAGTAAACAATGGCAGCGGTAATGGTTGGGATACAGACTAGGGATGTATCGGATGTGAAAATTTAGATATCCGCGGATGTGGATGTGTATACGGATGTCTTACTTATTTTGCGAATGCGGATGTAAGAAATTGTGCGGATGTTCCGCGGATGCGGATTCGGATATCCGATACATGTCTAATGCAGACGGTGAGAGCGGTGTTAGATGGGCACCATATTTAGTGACAGAAGGAATATTTAGATAGCAGACAAAGACTTCTCTTAATTTTAATAAATACAAACTTATGGAAAACAAGTTGTGTTATCCTGGGAAGATACACAAATCTACGCATGTTGCAAAAATCAAAAGCAAAAAAAAGGAACGAGTTATCCTTGCAATACCTTAGAAGGTAACGAAGCGTTATTAGCAATATAGCGATCCTGAAAAACAAGGCTGACCCTAGAATTATGGGTCATTAATGCAAGAATTATTGCTGGGCCACTTCTTTTAATTTCAACTTAAACCCGTTTGAAAACAATTAAGAATGATTAATAAAAGTCCCCGGATGACACTCCCGCGGTACACTGAGCTGGAGCATGACAGATACTTTGTACTCTATATTGCGCCGGAGGCTGTGGAGTACAACTGCTGTGTTTAGTACTCGTGAGCATTATCCCGCTTTTGCATGCTTGCTATTGGTAAAATTAAATGACACAGACATTGGACATTATTTTGCTTTTAGGGATTATCTAATCAAGTGAAAAATATTGTTTTGGGGGACCTAAAGTCTAAAGTGGGAGACATGTTTGCTGCAGTCATAACAAGTTTGGAAGTCCTGGGATAAACTATGATAGTTTTTAACTGAATTATACAGAGAAAAAGGTTTGTTAGTAGAGATAAACGATAATGGATGCCCTTTCAATTGAATTATATATAGAGGTTTGTTAGTAGGCAAAGTGTATATGGAAAAAAAAAGAGGAGAATTAAGTACACGAGAAATAGGGCATAATGGCAATGTTAGATTATATGTTGGTAGATAAAATGTCGATGGGTAGACTCCTGCCTCTAGAAAAGTTTAATAATCCCTCTGTGAATGATTTTCTCAAGAAAATTACGAATCTGTACTTCATGTTTCAGGGATACATGAAATTTTCTCTATGGGATTCCTTGAAAATAATAACAAATTACGAAGATCACTTTGAGAAGCCTGGAAATGATACTATTGAACTCTTATATAACACATTGAAAATTTTGAAGAATTGTATTGCCTTGTACTCTGAAGAAAATAGTGTCCTTGAAACGCCTATGTCATTAGAATTCCAGAAAAATGTTCATGGATACTTGATTGAGTATTCTGGAAGAATATTTGAGTTGTCTTTAATACACAGACAGTAAAATAGGAATGAAGATATCGGATGACTTAAAAAAAGAAATATCCTGAATGATTTTCTAAGCGTAAAGAACCTGCGTAATTAGCATTTCTACGCAGATATCCAGAGTTCGTTACCGACTTCGATATCACCGCCTCAACTTTCCAGCGGCCCCGCATCTCATAGTGATAAGATAAAGTATTTACCTGGTATTACCTTTGCATATAAATAGGTCAGAGCGACCGGCTGGCGACCAGGAAACATCGTCTTTAATGACATACGGCTCCGAAGAACGTGCTATCCTGCTGCTCCTCCTCCGGTAATTTTGGTTAAAGGTTTTCTGCCAAGGCGGGAGAGGCAGATACGGGATTTCCTTCACCTGGTAATGGATTCAGCTCGTGTCTCCGGCTTTCTCAGCTTGGTACTGGGAAGCAGAATACTACTTATAGGGGCTTCTAGGCAGGGTATAATACAAGTTAGGAAGGAAAGTGGTGAGCTCTTGCGATTGACGGCAGGAGGAAGTAGTGGTGGTAGTTACAGTGGTAGTAGCGGTGGTGGTGGTAGTTACAGTGGTAGAGAATATAGTGGTTGTATTGGTGGAGATTGCAGGGGTGGTAGTAGAGGGTGATGATGGGGTTGCGGTGGTTATAGAAAATAATGGTATTAAAACAAAAGGTGGCAGTTGAAGGTGGTAGTGGAGGTGGTGTCAATAATAGTGATGGCTGGAATTGGTGTGGGGCAGGGATGGTAGTAGTAGTATTGGTAAAATTAGTGAAGGTGGGTAGTATTCATGGGTGGTGGTAGTAGTACTTTATGTACTAAATAGGCCAATTACACATCAAAACAAAAACCTGTAATATATATATATACATATATGCAATAATAAAAAAATTTAATGTTGAGTTTGAACAAAATAACTTGTCTTTGAAAGATCTTTTAATTATTAAAGGAAACCATTATTTCAAATCTAAAATTTACAAAAAAACAACAAATAACATCAGGGTAAAGTTAAACTGTCGGTTTTCTCATCAATGTTTTTGAGAGCTTTACGTATTTGCAGTCTAGAGTTCATAGATGAAGAAATCTCCAAAATTTATGAAATAGCTAATGATCTAAAATACCCAAAAAACTTAAAATAGCTAGAAATTCTTTTTACAATTCAAAAAAGGGACATCCAACCTTATTCAACTATGAAAATGCTGACGGATGTGTGTACAAGATTCCTTGTTATGTGATAAAAGTTTATTACGGTCAAACTGGTAAAAGTCTTGAACTTTATAAGATTTAAGCAACATAAATATAGCATTAGAAGTGGACAAGATTCTAATGCTGTGTCATGCGAGAGATTTTAACTACCCAACTGATTTTCAAAAGGCTGAGGAAGTTATATCTAACAAGTCCATGGTTGAGAGGAATATAATAGAATTAAGTTTCATAAAAAATAGTTTTGAAAATAATATGAATATTGCCTTTGGCTTATACAAATTGGATTCATTTATAATTAATAAAATTTGGGAAGAATTGATGCTTGGGTGGAATATAAGCTGTGTCTCACTTATATCGTCATAAAAAGTTAGATGTTGTAAGGTGACTGTGATGTGTTGTCTCGTCCTTATATGCCTTCCTGTTCATTCTTTATTTTTACATTTCTTTGATAATGTGAGAAATCACGAAAGCACTCTGAGAAAGGCTGCGGCTCATGACAAACCCGCACTGCGCTACTCTGAGAAAACTTCCCCTCATTCCTTCAGTTGTTGCCTTGCAACTTTGCATAGCTCCTGATGACGCACTGAGAAGTGTGAAAGTACTCGAGCTAAAGATTTCCACCCCCCCGTGGCTTGTTTTGCATTGTTAAGATCACCTGTATGCGATTGTATATAAATAAATATATATATATATATATATATATATATATATATATATATATATATATATATTGTGCCGATTAGGTAAACTGGTCAATTAGCAAGAACTCATCTAAAATTAAGTCCTTTCTAAAATTTTCTTATACGTTTAAAGATATATTTTTTAATTTATGTTAATGTAAAATTTATAATTTGTACCAAGAGAAACTTTGAAAACCTACCTAACCTTATAACAACAAGCGCAATTTAATTTAGCCTAACCCAACTAAATATATTTTAGATACGTTAACAATAATTTAATAATAAACAAACACAATGAAATATATTTTTCGTTAGGTTCAGAATGATTTTTGCGAAATTATTGCATACACAAATTTTCGCTTGTCATATATGGCAAGATGAGCGTTGCTATTTAAGCCAAAATCGCAAGTTTTATAATATATATATATATATATATATATATATATATATATATATATATATATATATATATATATATATATAAAAAATTATTAATTTTGTACCAAAAAAACCTTAGGAAACTTACCTAACCTTATTACAACAAGCGCAATGTAATTTAGCCTAATCCAATATATTTTAGATAAGTTTATAATAACTTAATAATAAACAAACACAATGAAATATATTTTTTTCGTTAAGTTCAGAATGATTTTTGCTAAATTATTGCATGCACAAATTTTCACTTGCCTTATTCGGCAAGAAGAGCGTTGCTATTTAAGCCAAAACCGCAATTTTACCTAGTCTGCACGACATATTTATTAATTTATATATAGGTAAGAGAACCTAGAGTTATACCTCATATATTTATTCTAGATTATTTCAACGTTTCCATGACAACTTATCACCATCAGAAAACATTTATGAAAAATGGCATTACATTGTGCTAACCAAAATACATAATTTAGAATGCAAAAACACGAGCAGTAGATGAGGAAAAATATTTAAAATTAAGTAAACAAATGAGTGACGTGATTGTTGCTATCCTTCTGTGCTGACATGCACTGTGCTGACATGCACTGTGCTGACATGCACTGTGTCAGTAGCATCAACTCCACCAACAACTACTTAACAGCAACAGCAGAAACAGGAGGCCAATCACAAAAACAGCAGCAGAGGCATCAACATCAAAAACATTAGCAGAAAGAACAACTACAGCAGAGGCTACCATGACAAGGACAGCAAGAGCAGGAGCAGTGACAATAACCCAATCAAATCAACAGCAGCAGCAAATACAAAAATATCAGCAATGTAAGTAGCAACAATTGCTACAACAGTAAGACAAGCATCAACAACCAGTCTACAACAGCGGCAGTAGAAAAAAAAGAAACAGTAGACAAAGTAACTACCCTACTGGCAGAAGCAGCAGCAGCATCACCAACAATAACAGAAGCAGTTTGAGCTACAACAGCAGAATCAGCAACAATAGCACCAACAACAGCAGGAGAATAGGAATAGCAAAAACATCACACAACTAACGAAGTAACTGACATGCTCCGACTCCTGCCACTGTTGACAGTGATGAAAGCTGCCACTCCTCTGTCAACGGGGAGAGAGAGAATGAATGTAGCGGAATTGTCGTTTTGAGTTTTTTTAATAGAGAAAGGCCAATAAGAGAAAGCGAAAATAGACAAAAACGACAAGTGATATTGTTGAGAAGTGTAGGAGTCTGGAACCTCAGTAACCGAAGGAGTCCTTTTCATGTTTTGAAGGAAATTCGGGACTTTCCAGCCTCGCTTACACCTCTGTGCATTCTCTTATTCATTCCTTAGAGTATTTACAATCTGGATACGACTAATGTTTGCCCACCGGGCTGAGTAGGATTTAGCAAAGATTATCAACTGACATCCACTCGGTACATGTACACAATATGATAGTAAAAAGTTCCACTTGCTTACCCAGTTGTTGCAAATATTGTGGAACTTGCCACGCCTATACGAAACCAACATTTACGACCCTTCACGACCTTGCGAGCAGATTGGTAAAATCTATGAAGTGTACTACCCAAATCTTCTACGTTTTTTTCTTATTTTCGGCACCAAATACCAGGATTTTCTTCACATAATAAGAAATTTTGCTCGCACTTTTTTTCAATAATGTCTACACAAAAATAGCACTTTGTGAGGTCACGATATAAGAGGGGTGAAAATATTAGGAAAACTAAAGACCTCAGTTGTAATCCTTGGGGTAATCCCACTTGTTACTCTCACTAATCCTGAAGGTTTTCTCTCTCACCATCATTATCTGCTGTCTGTTAGCTTATACCTGGAGTATACCTGGAGAGAGTTCCAGGGGTCAACGCCCCTGCGGCCAGGTCTGTGACCAGGCCTCATGTTGGATCAGAGCCTGATCAACCAGGCTGTTACTGCTGGCCGCACGCAGTCCAACGTACGAAGCACAGCCCGGCTGGTCAGGTACCGACTTTAGGTGCCTGTCCAGTGCCTGCTTGAAGACAGCCAGGGGTTATTGGTAATCCCCCTGATGTATGCTGGGAGGCAGTTGAACAGTCTTGGGCCCCTGAAACGTTTTGTGTTGTCTCTCAACGTGCTAGTGGTACCCCTGCTTTTCATTGGGGGGATGTTACATCGCCTGCCGAGTCTTTTGCTTTCTGCAGTCTGCAATGAAATAAAATTTACTTTACTAGGGAGTGACTCTCGTGTGCAAGTTTGGTACTAATCCCTCTAGACTTTTCCACGTGTATATAATAATATATCTCTCCCGCCTGCGTTCTAGGGAGTACAGGTTTAGGAACTTCAAACGTTTCCAGTAATTGAGGTGGTTTAACGCAGTTATGCGTGCCGTGAAGGTTCTCTGCACATTTTCTAGGTCAGCAATTTCTCCTGCCTTGAAAGGTGCAGTTAGTGTGCAGCAATATTCCAGCCTAGATAGAACAAGCGACCTGAAAAGTGTCAACATGGGCTTGGCATCCCTGGTTTTGAAGGTTCTCATTATCCATCCTGTCATTTTTCTAGCAGACGCGATTGCTACAGTGTTATGGTCCTTGAAGGTGAGATCCTCTGACATGATCACTCCCAGGTCTTTGACATTAGTTTTTCACTCTATTGTGTGGTTGGAATTTGTTTTGTACTCCGATGAGATTTTAATTTCCTCACGTTTTCCATATCTGAGTAATTGAAATTTATCATCATTGAACTTCATATTGTTTTCTGCAGCCCATTTAAAGATTTGGTTTATGTCTGCTTGGAGTCTTGCAGTGTCTTCAACGGTGGACTCTGTCATGCAGATTCGGGTGTCATCTGCAAAGGAAGACACTGAACTGTGGCTTATATCACTATCTATGTCCGATATGAGGATGAGGAATAGGATGGGAGCAAGTACTGTGCCTTGTGGAACATGCACAGTACCTTTCAGGCGCATAACGTTTTCTGTAATGGTTGCGGTCCCCTCTTTTTTTTTATCCCTCTACACCCGATAAGAGTAAATCGACAGAACATTGTGAAGTATTGATAACATCCAAAGGTACTACTGCTCGATCAATACCTGCCTCAGACTTTACTCTGTTGACTACTACTCTTTGTGTTCTACTTGTTAGGAAATTATAGATCCATCTGCCAACTTTTCCTGTTATTCCTTTATGACTCATTTTGTGTGCTATTACACCATGGTCACTCTTGTCAAAGGCTTTTGCAAAGTCTGTGTATATAACATCTGCATTCTGTTTGTCCTCTAGAGCATCCAGGACCTTGTCGTAGTGGTCCAGTAGTTGAGACAGACAGAAGCGACCTGCTCTAAACCCATGCTGTCCTGGGTTGTGTAATTGATGGGTATCTAGATGAGTGGCAATCTTGCTTCTTAGAACCCTTTCAAAGATTTTTATGATATGGGACGTTAGCACTATTGGTCTGTAGTTCTTTGCTATTGCTTTACTGCCTCCTTTGTGAAGTGGGGCTATGTCTGTTGTTTTTAGTAACTGCGGGACGATCCCAGTGTCCATGCTCCCTCTCCATAGGATATTAAAAGCACGTGATAGGGGCTTCTTGCAGTTCTTGATGAACACGGAGTTCCATGAGTCTGGGCCTGAGCGGAGTGCATGGGCATATCATTTATTGCCTTTCTGAAGTCATTTGGCGTCAGGGTAATGTCAGATAGGCATGCATCTGCCACGTTCTGTGGCACTCTCATAAAAAATTCATTTAGGTTTTCGACTTTCAGTCTGGTTAGCGGCTCGCTAAAAACTGAGTCATACTGGGACTTTAGTAACTCACTCATTTCCTTGCTGTCATCTGTGTAGGACCCATCTCGTTTTAGTAGGGGCCCAATACTGGATGTTGTTCTCGACTTTGATTTGGCATAAGAAAAGAAATACTTTGGGTTTCTTTCAATTTCATTTATGGCTTTTAGTTCTTCCCGCGTTTCTTGATTCCTGTAAGATTCCTTTAGTTTTAATTCGATGTTTGCTATTTCTCTGACCAGTGTCTCCATTCGTATTTCAGATATATTGGCCTCTTGTAGCCGCTCCGTTATTCTTTGCCTTCGCCTGTATAGGAATTTGCTTTGAGCAAACCTCAAGTGCCACAGAGTTAATTTGTTCTAGACATAGGTTGGGATCCGTGATGCTTAGGCAATCTTCCCAGTTTATATCATTTAGGACTTGGTTTACTTGGTCCCACCTTATGTTTTTGTTATTGAAGTTGAATTTGGAGAAGGCTCCCTCGCGGCTGATCACATTTTGTCGATCTGGGGCCCCCCTCATACATGTCTGGACCTCTATTATGTAGGGATCTGAGTATATTGTTTTTGATATGATGACATTTCGTATCAGATCATCATTGTTGGTGAAGATGAGGTCCAGCGTATTCTCTAATTTTGTAGGCTCTACTATTTGCTGGTTTAAGGTGAACTTGGTGCAGAGATTTAAAAGTTCATGTGTGTGAGTTTTCATCTGAGCTGCCTCCTGGTGTTATCTCTGCTACCACATTGTTTGCAATATTCCTCCATTTTAGGTGCCTGAGGTGTTCCTGGAATTGTTGGGACGTTGCATCCGGAGGCTTGTATAAAACCAAGATGACCAGGTTTTGATTCTCTATCTTTATTGCTAGATCTATTCCTAGTACTACAAATATTACGACTACTAGATAGATGAAGATATTACCACTACTAGTACTACAAATATACCACTACTAGTACCTCTGACATATCCCTAGTACTACAAATATTACCACTAGTGTACTACAAATATACCACTAGTAACAATTACCATACTACTACAAATTTACACTACTATCTCAATATTGCTACTAGTATAAAATTTCGATCTAACTACATATTCGTTGTAAATGCATACTGTACTATTCAAGTACTACAAATATTACCTCTACTATTAATCTATCTACAAATATTACACTACTAGTACTGGAAATATTACAACTAGCTAGTACTCAAATATTACCACTATGTATACAAATATTACCACTACTAGTTACAAATATTCACTAAGTATTCAACATTTACTAGTATTACAAATATTACACTACTAGTGACAAATATTACACTACTAGTCTACAATTACCTACTACTCAAATATTACCACTATAGTACTAAATATTACCACTGCTATCTATTACTACAAATATTACCACACTAGTACTACAAATATTACCACTACTAATTACTACAAATATTACCACTACTAGTACTACAAATATTACCTACTATAATTCACTACAAATATTACCACACTAGTACTACAAATATTACCACTACTACTACTACTACAAATATTACCACTACTAGTACTACAAATATTACCACTACTAGTACTACAAATATTACCACTACTAGTACTACAAATATTACCACTACTAGTACTACAAATATTACCACTACTAGTACTACAAATATAACCACTACTAGTACTACAAATATTACCACTACTAGTACTACAAATATTACGACTACTAGTATTACAAATATTACGACTACTAGTACTACAAATATTACAACTACTAGTACTACAAATATTACCACTAGTACTACAAATATTACCACTACTAGTACAACAAATATTACCACTACTAGTACTACAAATATTACCACTACTAGTACTACAAATATTACCACTACTAGTACTAAAATATTACCACTACTAGTACTACAAATATTACCACTACTAGTACTACAAATATTACCACTACTAGTACTACAAATATTACCACTATAGTACTACAAATATTACACTACTAGTACTACAAATATTACCACTACTAGTACTACAAATATTACACTACTAGTACTACAAATATTACCACTATAGTACTACAAATATTACCACTATAGTACTACAAATATACCACTACTAGTACTACAAATATTACCACTACTAGTACTACAAATATTACCACTACTAGTACTACAAATATTCCACTAATTACTACTACAAATATTACCACTACTAGTACAACAAATATTACCACTACTAGTACTACAAATATTACCACTACTAGTACTACAAATATTACCACTACTAGTACAACAAATATTACCACTACTAGTACTACAAATATTACCACTACTAGTACTAGAAATATTACCACTACTAGTACTAGAAATATTACCACTACTAGTACTACAAATATTACCACTACTAGTACTAGAAATATTACCACTACTAGTACTACAAATATTACCACTAGTAGTACTACAAATATTACTACTACTAGTACTACAAATATTACCACTACTAGTGCTTCATATATTACCACTACTAGTACTTCATATATTACCACTATTTGTATTTATTTGTATTTGCATATTTCCAATATAACTATTTATATCCTATACATTTTATTAACATTAATATAATAAACAACAACTCCTATAAAAAGTATTAAAATTTTCAAGATGAAATAAAAAATGAATAATACAAAACGCGCGCTCTGTTCATTCTGTTTTGCCTTAGCAATTGTTGCTACATGGCTAACAATATAATCGTTGTGGGTCTACCTAGTGGAAGACCTTCCACAGGAGTACGAAAACCTTCGCTTGGAGATGCTGCTAGAAATCTAGCGCAGCAAGAGCTGGTGGAACGGTCTTTACGATGTTCCACATGTGGGTAAGGTGATGCGTATGGTGGTTGGACCCCCATCTGAGAGTACCTCAGAGGTGATCCCTCAGTTAGACACAAGTAAATGGAATGTAGTTGGAATGTTCTCGAGGGCTTATCAAGCCTACAGTGAGGTACCAGCCCTAAGGAAAAGGCTGCAGGGTCTGAAAGACAAGAACACTACCAATCATAATATTTCAATAATGGTTGTGCAGGTATTGGGTTTCCTCATTGGTTTAATGTTTCAGAATTTCAAGACCTGGTCTGACCCACAGGTCCCTGACGAGGAAGAACATATTCATCCCACGAGTGCACAACATCCTGTGCAACAGATCAATACGAGTAGAAAACATCAACCCACGAGTGCACAACAGCCTGTGCAACAGATCAACACGAGTAGAAAACATCAACCCACGAGTGCACAACAGCCTGTGCAACATGATGAAACCAGCAGAAAACATCAACCCACGAGTGCACAACAGCCTGTGCAACAGATCAACACGAGTAGAAACAATCAACCCACGAGTGCACAACAGCCTGTGCAACAGATCAACACGAGTAGAAAACATCAACCCACGAGGCACAACAGCCTGTGCCATAGCAACGAGGCACATTTCCAGCAGAAAACATCAACCCACGAGTGCACAACAGCTGTCGGCAGCAGATCAACACAAAGTAAAAAAACATCATCAACCCACGAGTGCACAACAGCCTGTGCAACAGATCAACACGAGTAGAAAACATCAACCCACGAGTGCAAAACAGCCTGTGCAACAGATGAACACTAGCAGAAAACATCAACCCACGAGTGTACAACAGCCTGTGCAACAGATCAACACCAGTAAAAAACATCATCAACCCACGAGTGCACAACAGCCTGTGCGACAATTCTACAACAGTGGGAAATATGCTCAGCCTACGAGTGCACAACAGCCTGTACAACAAATCAACACCAGTAAAAACATGTTCAAGAAACGAGGGCACAACAGGCTGTGCGAGGCTTCAACACCAGTGGTACAGTGAATCTTCTTCCAGAAGATCAATCATACAAAACGGAATCAAAACCTTCCCCACAGAAGCACACCGAATATAATGTGTCAGCCGGGCGGCTCCCTCGATTTCGTCGTCAACCCCAAAGGTTGAGAGTAAACCGCAACGTTAAACCTACTCAACCCACCACCACTTTACAGCAGCATGACCGACGAGTCATCTACCAGGAAATCCCTGACCCTAAGTGGCTTGAGTTTAAGCCAAAACAAAAGCCTAAGGCTGAAGTGGTGACGAAGGACACTAATGCCTCCTGCACCTTGGATACCAAGGTTGACCCTTCTAAATACCAACGTAAAACCAAGAAAAACAAGCCAAAAAAGATTCAGACTACACAAAATGGAAAAGGAAATGATGCTGGTACAAAGAAGCCTAAGAATAAAACTTGAGCAGCAGGTTTTAGCAGTGGGTTGAAGGTATAATCTGAATGAGGTCAAGGTATTAAAAAAAAAAAAAAAAAAAAAAAAAGGAACTCATGTAGGCAGCCACCTCCACGTGGTGAGTTCTGGGTGTTTTGTATGACTCTTTTTGTTACTTCATTCTAAATCATACAAAATAGCTGAGAGCTGCTCATAAATATATTGTCTATCTTACCACAATATATATACACAAAAACTACTCAAAATATCTCTCATCCATCTCTTCATTCTCTACACAACACACTCTTCTTCTCTCTACATCTTCTCATTCTCTACACAACACACTCTTCTTCATTCTCTACACAACACACTCTTCTTCATTCTCTACACAACACTCTCTTCTTCATTCTCTACACAACACACTCTTCTTCATTTCTCTTACCTTAATTTTTTTCCCTATACTTATTTTCATCAACTTCTCCTCTTTCATGTCGTTACTTCATCCTCCTTATCCCCCTTTTACTTCTTCCTCCTCTTGTTGTTCCGAGTACAAATAGGAAGTTCATCTGTTTGGTGTTCAGCAGACAGACAATCAAACCTCCACACAATCTTGTGTTGAATGACCTACATGACCTTAGTGCTTAACATCAATTACTATTATTCATTATTTATCATCCTGTCTTCTCCTTCTCTTTCTTCTTTTAACAACTGGACTCGGTTATATATTCTATAGGGAAGTTATATTTGTCATGATCGACAAATATCACAACTGGTGGCTAGAGCTCTCGCTTCACACACGGAGGGCCCAGGTTTGAGTCCCGGGGGGGTGAAAACATTTCAACGTGTTTCCTTACACCTGTTGTCATGTTCACCTAGCAACAAATAGGTACCTGGGTGTTAGTCGACTGGTGTGGGTCGCATCCTGGGGGACAAGATTGAGGTCCACAATGGAAATAAGACAGACAGTCCTCGATGACGCACTGACTTTCTTGGATTATCCTGGGTGGCTAACCCTCCTGGGTAAAAATCCGAACAAATCTTATCTTACCACTACTAGTACTACAAATATTACCACTACTAGTACTACAAATATTACCACTAATAGTACTACAAATATTACCACTACTAGTAATACAAATATTACCACTACTAGCACTAAAATAATACCACTACTATTACTACAAATATTACCACTACTAGCACTACAAATATTACCACTACTAGTACTAGAAATATTACCACTACTAGTACTAGAAATATTACACACTAGTACTACAAATATTTACTCACTAAATATATTACTACAAATATTACCACTACTAGCACTACAAATATTACCACTACTAGTACTACAAATATTACCACTACTAGTACTACAAATATTACCACTACTAGTACTACAAATATTACCACTACTAGTACTACAAATATTACCACTACTAGTACTACAAATATTACCACTACTAGTACTACAAATATTACCACTACTAGTACTACAAATATTACCACTACTAGTACTACAAATATTACCACTACTACTACAAATATTACACTACTAGACTAAAATATTACACTACTAGTACTACAAATATTACCACTACTAGTACTACAAATATTACCACTACTAGTACTACAAATATTACTAGTACTACAAATATTACCACTACTAGTACTACAAATATTACCACTACTAGTACTACAAATATTACCACTACTAGTACTACAAATATTACCACTACTAGTACTACAAATATTACCACTACTAGTACTACAAATATTACCACTACTAGTACTACAAATATTACCACTACTAGTACTAGAAATATTACCACTACTAGTACTCAAATATTACCACTACTAGTACTAGAATATTCCCTACTAGTATACAAATATTACCACTAGTAGTACTACAAATATTACTACTACTAGTACTACAAATATTACACTACTAGTGCTTCATATATTACCACTACTAGTACTTCATATATTACCACTATTTGTATTTATTTGTATTTGCATATTTCAATATAACTATTTAATCCTATACATTTATTAACATTAATATAATAAACAACAACTCCTATAAAAAGTATTAAAATTTTCAAGATGAAATCAAAAATGATTAATACAAAACGCGCGCTCTGTTCATTCTTTTTTGCCTTAGCAATTGTTGCTACATGGATAACAATAAAATCGTTGTGGGTCTACCTAGTGGAAGACCTTCCACAGGAGTACGAAAACCTTCGCTTGGAGATGCTGCTAGAAATCTAGCGCAGGAAGAGCTGGTGGAACGGTCTTTACGATGTTCCACATGTGGGTAAGGTGATGCGTATGGTGGTTGGACCCCCATCTGAGAGTACCTCAGAGGTGATCCCTCAGTTAGACACAAGTGAATGGAATGTAGTTGGAATGTTCTCGAGGGCTTATCAAGCCTACAGTGAGGTACCAGCCCTAAGGAAAAGGCTGCAGGGTCCGAAAGACAAGAACACTACCAATCATAATATTTCAATAATGATGGGCAGGTATTGGGTTTCCTCATTGGTTTAATGTTTCAGAACTTCAAGACCTGGTCTGACCCACAGGTCCCTGACGAGGAAGAACATATTCATCCCACGAGTGCACAACATCCTGTGCAACAGATCAATACGAGTAGAAAACATCAACCCACGAGTGCACAACAGCCTGTGCAACAGATCAACACGAGTAGAAAACATCAACCCACGAGTGCACAACAGCCTGTGCAACAGATGAAAACCAGCAGAAAACATCAACCCACGAGTGCACAACAGCCTGTGCAACAGATCAACACGAGTAGAAAACATAATCAACCCACGAGTGCACAACAGCCTGTGCAACAGATCAACACGAGTAGAAAACACAACTCACGAGTGCACAACAGCCTGTGCAACAGATCAACACAGTAGAAAACATCAACCCACGAGTGCACAACAGCCTGTGCAACAGATCAACACGAGTAGAAAACATCAACCCACGAGTGCACAACAGCCTGTGCAACAGATCAACACCAGTAGAAAACATCAACCCACGAGTGCACAACAGCCTGTGCAACAGATCAACACCAGTAGAAAACATCAACCCACGAGTGCACAACAGCCTGTGCAACAGATCAACACAGTAGAAAACATCAACCCACGAGTGCACAACAGCCTGTGCAACAGATCAACACGAGTAGAAAACATCAACCCATGAGTGTACAACAGCCTGTGCAACAGATGAACACCAGCAGAAAACATCAACCCACGAGTGCACAACAGCCTGTGCAACAGATCAACACGAGTAGAAAACATCAACCCACGAGTGCACAACAGCCTGTGCAACAGATCAACACGAGTAGAGAACATCAACACACGAGTGCACAACAGCCTGTGCAACAGATCACCACAGAAAACATCAACCCACGAGTGCACAACAGCCTGTGCAACAGATCAATACCAGTAAAAACATCAACCCACGAGTGCACAACAGCCTGTGCAACAGATCAATACCAGTAAAAAACATCATCAACCTACGAGTGCACAACAGCCTGTGCGACAATTCTACAACAGTGGGAAATATGCTCAGCCTACGAGTGCACAACAGCCTGTACAACAAATCAACACCAGTAAAAAACATGTTCAAGAAACGAGGGCACAACAGGCCTGTGCGAGGCTTCAACACCAGTGGTACAGTGAATCTTCTTCCAGAAGATCAATCACACAAAAGGGAATCAAAACCTTCCCCACAGAAGCACACCGAATATAATGTGCCAGCCGGGCGGCTCCCTCGATTTCGTCGTCAACCCCAAAGGTTGAGAGTATAACGCAACGTTAAACCTACTCAACCCACCACCACCTTACAGCAGCATGACCGACGAGTCATCTACCAGGAAATCCTTGACCCTAAGTGGCTTGAGTTTAAGCTAAAACAAAAGCCTAAGGCTGAAGTGGTGACGAAGGACACTAATGCCTCCTGCACCTTGGATACCAAGGTTGACCCTTCTAAATACCAACGTAAAACCAAGAAAAACAAGCCAAAAAAGACTCAGACTACTCAAAATGGAAAAGGAAATGACGCTGGTACAAAGAAGCCTAAGAATAAAACTTGAGCAGTATGTTCTAGCAGTTGATCGAATAAAACTTGAGCAGCAAGTTTTATCAGTGGGTTGAAGGTATAATGTGAATCAGGTCAAGGTTGAAAAAAAAAAAAAAAAAAAAAAAAAAATGGAACTCAAGTAGGCAGCCACCTCCACGTGGTGAGTTCTGGGTGTTTTGTATGACTCTTGTTGTTACTTCATACTAAATCATACAAGATAGCTGAGAGCTGCTCATACATATATTGTCTATCTTACCACAATATATATACACAAAAACTACTCAAAATATCTCTCATCCATCTCTTCATTCTCTACACAACACACTCTTCTTCATTCTCTACACAACACACTCTTCTTCATTTCTCTTACCTTAATTTTTTCCCTTTACTTATTTTTATCAACTCCTCCTCTTTCATGTCGTTACACTGATCTGACCTGCTGAATAACAAACTTCATTCTATTAAACCGGTTATAGGTTTATGGCCTTCTTCTTGTCACCAATGTCGGGGCCTGGAGACTACACTCTCCCGTCTTCGCATCGGCCACACTCGTCTTACTCACGGGTATCTCATGGAGATGCTCCCTGCCCCTCTCTGTGAGCATTGTCAGGTTCCAGTGTCTGTTCGACATATTCTGTTGGACTGTCCACTCTATCAACGAGCACGTAGAATTTACCTCCCACGGCGTCTTCGCTCTGCGGCCCTTTCTTTACCTTCCCTTCTTGCAGATGGACCCTCCTTTAATCCTGACTCTCTCATTGACTTTTTGACAGAAACTGACTTACTACACAAACCCTCAGTCCCTTCTACCTCGATCTCTTGCTACCCTCCACCCCTGCACTACCCACCGTCATCTAGCACTCCATACCCTACTAATCATCCATCTCCCTCTTACAACCCACTCTCCCTGCATCCTACAATAACCTGCAGCGCTGTATAACCCCTGTGGTTTAGCGCTTCTATTTGATTATAATAATAATCATGTCGTTACTTCATCCTCCTTATTGGGGGAGATTGGTTGGTTAAATTATGGGGAATCAAATACAAAACTGGAGTTGACACAGTTACGTTTTGCTGATGATACTGTGATTTTGGGGGATTCTAAAGAAAAGTTGCAAAGGTTAGTGAACGAATTTGGGAGGGTGTGTAAAGGAAGAAAGTTTAAAGGGAACATAGACAAGAGTAAGGTGATGAGGGTATCAAACGATTTAAATAAAGAAAAATTGGATATCACATTGGAGGGAATATTTTCAGATATTTGGAAGTTGACTTGTCAGCAGATGGGTTTATGAAGGATGAGGTTAACCATAGAATTGATGAAGGAAAAAGGTGAGTGGAGCGTTGAGGTATCTGTGGAGACAAAAAACTTTATCCATGGAGGCAAAGAAGGGAATGTACGGAAGTATAGTGGTACCAACACTCTTATATGGGTGTGAAGCATGGGTTGCAAATGCTGCAGCGAGGAGGCGGCTAGAGGCAGTGGAGATGTCCTGTCTAAGGGCAATGTGTGGTGTAAATATTATGCAGAGAATTCGTAATGTGGAAATTAGGAGGAGGTGTGGAGTTACTAAAAGTATTAGTCAGAGGGTTGAAGAGGGGCTGTTGAGGTGGTTTGGTCATTTAGAGGGAATGGAACAAAGTAGAATAACTTGGAGAGTGTATAAACTGTAGGGGAAAGGAGGGGTAGGGGTCGTCCCCGAAAAGGTTGGAGGGAGGGGTTAAAGGTGGTTTTGTGGGCGAGGGGCTTAGACTTCCAGCATGTTAGGAATGAATGGAGACGAATGGTTTTTGGGACCTGGCGAGCTGTTGGAGTGGAGAAAATTCTCCAGTAATAGGGGCATCTCTCAGCGCTCTCAGTCCCCTGAGGGACTCAACCCTCCTGCAAGGGGCTAATGGTCTCTCTTACTTCCTGGTAAACAGATTAATTGGATCCGTGTGTTGGTACCAGCGTCAACCAGTGTCATAAGTCACGCCATACTCTTCTTGCTAGAGATCAGTTTCGTTGCAACTACAAGTGACAGTTAAACGAGAGTAATTACTCTCTTCCCCTTAGCAGGAAAATTAAGGAAAACCCTGTGCCCACTTTATCTACAATTTGGGACTATTAGGAATTGTAGTCTTAGCTAGATAACAAGAAATCTGCCATCTTGTATTGAATACTGTTACAGTGTTTGGCAGGAAGAGAAAGAACGCTGAGTTCAGCATATCAGGGCGAGAACGAGGGCGCTCCGGAGCTCAAGAGTGCTTCAAGGAATGAACGAGTAAAGTGCGTCACGAGGACGTCGAGGACGTCGCATTCTTGACTCTTGTGCGTTCTTGACTCTTGTGCGTTCTTGACTCTTGTTCATTTTGACAATCTCAGGAAACTAGGACAGTTCAACTAGTTTCCTTATATAAACCAAGAAATTCGCGGTATAACTAATTACGCAGTGAAGTGTAGCCGGTCCTGTTGTGTATACCACAAAACTATGAACAAATGATGGAACTGAATAGTGAAGTGTTGTAGCGAGTGATTGAAAAACATTACCGAAGTAGTGGTGAACAGTTCAATATTCTACGAGACACTCAAGCCTTCAGTCCTGATCAAGACACCGACACAGGGGTCCTATTTTCCCTACCACAAATCAGGGAAAATTGGGTCAGCTACAAATACCCAGATAAGTCTAGCCATAACCACTCCTAGTTAGGTTAGCTGCAGCTGAGAGATAGGGGGTGAACTTGACTGGATTTACCAATAGACCCCATGATCGGTGGGCTTTTAAGCCCAAAATAAGCGAGTACAACTACCATTAAGCGTTTCAGATGTGAAATGCTGAAATATGCTCTACTTTTGGGCAAAAATATAATTAATATTCGACATACTACAGCTCAGGTGTGGGGAGACCACGATTCGTACGAAGGAGACTTCTTGGATGCATCTCAGAGAAGTCTGAATCGTCATTGAAGCTAAGTCTTTAAATAGACTTAGTTGGTAAAGTTCCCCATAGTTGAAGTGTGAGTAGGGTAATATTTTGTGAAAGGATTAAAGAAAACCGGTTAGCCGGACTCGAGTCCTGGAAATGGGAAGTATAAATCCTGCACTTTAGAGGAGAGGTTTGGGATATTGGCAGTTTGGGGGACGTCTAAGCTGTCGTGTCTGAGTGCCTCTACAAAGACAGTGATTATGTATAAGTGATGGTGAAATTGTTGAATGATGTGCAAAGTTCTTTGATGAAGTTTGAGTGAACCAAAAGGAAGTCTTGACTTTAATGGGATTGGTGTACTGAGTGGACAACAGGGATTGGTTCAGCTACTGGGGTTATTACAAGCTGCTGATTAGTTGTGTTACTTATACATTACTGTGATTGGCTGTTTTGAGCTAACCAATCGTAGTGTAATACAAGGAAAGACAGCAACAATACTAATTAATAATTATAACTTTAATTTTCAAAGGGGTGGGAGCGGTAAGCAGTGGAAGGTCTCTATCAGATGACCTAAAGGTCCAGTTGCGGGTTATATGAGTAAGACCCGCGTCAGGCAACAGCCAACCAGTAAAGACAGTCAACCCAGAAAAACAGACAACTACAAAAGACAGTCCACCACGACAGAGCCAAGAACGACAGTCAGTCCTCCTTAATAACAAGGATGTGTCGTGTTTAAATAGTAATATTTAGTGTTGCATCGTAACACTCAAGAGTCACAGGTGTGTTGCATGTGTTGGCAACACTGATGACGAGTGAAGTGTTGAGTGATATTCCTACAGTGTTACCATAGCAGTGATGCATTTCTTGTGACTGCAACATAAATGTCAGTATCAAGGAAACATTAAGGTTATGTTGCGTGGGACGGCAACACTGGTGATATGTGAGGCGATAAGTGATGTTACACGAGTTTTTCCATGACTGCTGTGTTGCATGCAATTGCAACACTGCTGATGTGTGATATGTCGAGTGATATTCCACTAGCGTTGCCATGACAGCTATTGATGTGTAGCCAGTGATTGCAACACTAGTGACTAGCGAGGTGTTGGGTGATGTTCCACCAGTGTTTCATTGACAGCGGTGTGTTGCACGGGAGTGCAACATTGATAACTAGTGAGGAACAGTACAGGGTGTTGCAATCGTAGGAGGCCCCGAGTTGGTAATCCCGTAGTTGCAACTATTTTATCAGTTATGTCTGTAGTAAACTAACTCTGGGCCTCCTACGAGTGACACACTATATTGTACCAGTGCTCCCACATTACAGTGGTACTCAGTAACATAAGTGTTGTGAGGCATTGCAAAAATAATAACCTCTTATATAATATAGTGCATTTAGGATTCCAAATGGAAAAGTAAATTTGTTGACAGAAATACTAGTAATTTTTATCAAGCAGAACACGAGGAATTTATCCTGACCAAAAACTAGTAATATATCCCCCAAAACACTAGTAATTTATATCGACAAAAACACTAGTAATTTATATCCCCAAAAACACTAGTAATTTATATCGACAAAAACACTAGTAATTTCTACATTATACCTTGTTCTCTTTTTCTCTTAACTCAAAATGTCACAGTGCATTTTTATGTTTTAGTTAAGACTGTCATCCCTTGTACGCAGACGCAGACACTGGCGCCAGAACCACTGCTCATTGACAGCTGCGTGGCAGACAGGCAAGAAAGATGCATACTAGGTTAAAGCTACGTCAATAGAGAGCTCGCCTATGTCTGAGGTAAACAGCTGACATGAGTCTGTGTACAGAAAAAAAGCAAAATGACAAGTAGTCAACACGAGCATGTTGTTGTCATGATAAAAGGGCAATGACTGTTGAGAAATAAAGCAAAAAGTATATCTGGACGAATTTATTAATCAGCAGTCAGCTTGGTGAAGGGCTTCGACTGATCTGAATTATATGCAGATAGAACAGCAGGTGAAAAGGTTGTACCAACACGATGGACGCAAACAGCGTCTATGGAGGCAGAAAAAAAAAAAAAAGGTGTTCATTTGGTTTGAAGTCGCAACTGCAACAACAGAACTGGGAGCTTGTGCAGTAGCAGTTACTGGTGTACACATCCAGGATAGAAACCCTACTCATTTCTGGAATGTTTAGGTAGTGAAAGAGGGACTTCCAGCTGATACTAGGCTATTATGAATTGAATTCACCAAAAAGCCCAATGGGAAAGTTCCTGAATTCCAGTGCACCTGTGCTTTCGGCAGACGGAACAGTTTATGTCAAAGAGTACTGTAGAGGTGAAATGCAGTAGAAACTACAGGAATTCATTGGTACTGTTGTTTGGAAGTCATACCTGGCACAGTTCGAGTCGAGATGAACGGCGGGGTGTAGGATGTGTGTATTGTGTAGCTTGCTGCTTGTCGGAAGGAGCCAATGCTGGATATCCTGCTGTGCCTACCTAAGGAGGTGCAACAATGCTACTGAACCTTGGCGGGTAATACCATACCTGCGGTTTGGTATTACCCGCCTGGATGAATTCTTAGCCAAATTTAGATTAAGAACCAAGAGGTAGACGCGTTGCAACAATTCACCCGCTATCTGAAAGGCCGACCATTCCAACAACATCAGAACTCTTAGTTGTGTTCCTTCGTGACCAGTTCAGTGACACTAGACAACATGGCACTGAAGAGAGAAGAGCAAGTCATCCAGGGCCAGGGCTTTGAAATTTGAGTCCCTTTTTTTTGCAGTCCAGCCAGAATAAGACGACTCCCGTAGATAAGACTCGTTTTAGAGTAAGAGAACTGATATCAACGATATGGAGGGGAATATTGCGCACAATGTGGAGCATAAATACAAAAGAGAAACATTGCATCCTGGGCGGTTGCTGGCAGTATGACAGGGAAGACAAGATGACCAGAAATTATACGCTATGTCAGTATATTGCTGATAATTTGACTACAGAAATTATCCTCGTGGTAATTTAAATCCCAGTCCTTTTCTCTCGGTAATTTCAGTCACCATATAAAAATATCCACATTAAGAAAAGTGATTTAAAACATTTATTAAAAGCATTTTTTTGTTAAGTTAGGCTACTTAAATGAAATATTTGAGTTTTAACTGCTTAAATCAAACTGTATGAAGAGTGCTAATACCGGGAGTTTAGTTACCTAGAACCACACCCTCACAGATATGCATCCTGCCCAGTCAACAGGACTGGATGCATCTACTTGGGCGTTGCTGAAATTGTTTTCCCAGTTGGGTCATATGCAGAGCTCATTTCTGCAGGTGCCTTTGGATCGGGAAACTGAGTTGAGCTGATTACATGTGACATCGACTGATAGCACCAAGCCTCTAAAATGGAGAAAACATCGGTAGAATCAGCAGGGAGGGAAGAAGAACTTTCAGCAAAGCCTGATACTTTAATCGGACGTTTGTGTAACCGGTTTCCTTGACGCTGATAAGGGTTCTTAATCTAAGGAATTGAACCTGACCTTCGTTTCCTTGGATCGAACCTGATTACCTCCCATTTCCAATAATCCTTACGGATTCGGCGCTTCCCACTCAAATATTGCTGTCGGATGTTTTAGGGGACCAATATTTTTAGTCCGATGATCAACTGTGTGGAGTCGCAGGTCACCGGAAGTAGTAAAAAATCTCTGGAAATGTACAATTTCTGAACACTGACATAGTTGGCGTCCAGGTGTTATCCTGAAATCAGACTTAAAGATGCCAGCTGGACATAACAAGGACAGAGTGGTAGATCAGAGAGAAAAATGGTGTCCAAAGAAATCGCAGAGGCTGCAATCACTAGAGTTTTTGCTTTTGAGGTATTGTCATTATACTCCGGTCCTATTTGATGAGTACTGCAGGCCGGACGCCCCTTTGTGTGCTAGGCTGGGAATGGTTGATGGTCGCATGGACGCCAGCCTCGCGGAGGATTGATGCTCAGTAGAATGTCTGTACACCCAAAGAGTTTAAAGTTTCCAGGGGTAATTACCAACATGAGGAACTACTCGAGGGCGGTGAGGAGGCAAGATCTATTAGGGAGTTGTAAGGAGGTCGATCAGGTGGAGTATGGAACATGCTAACAAGACAAGTGTGTGGAGGCCAGGGAACTACTGTCGTATCTTCCTGAAAAATATCAGAACTGTGACCACTTGACTACAAACCAAGTGGCTTGTTTCGAGGTAATGCTTGTAGAATATCCAAACTTCTTTTCCGCTGTAGACAATGACCAGAGATGCACTAGACTGGCGGAGAACCACATTCACACTGGAAATCCTCTATTAAGCAACAACCTAGTAGTAAGAGTACCCGCATGTAAATAAAGCTTATAGAAGACTAATGTGTGATGCAGATGTTTACTAGTTCCTGGTGGTCTGCGGTGGTCCTAATGAAGGAAATGGGTGAGTTTTCACGGTGTTTGACCTACTGAATCCTGGATAGAAAAAACTGCCAAGGACTCCGATCCACTGTCCAGGATCGACGACACCGTTGATGCAGCCTAGTTTTCAATGTCAGACCTAAAATCTGGATATTGCCCAATCCTGATAGCAGAAGTGGACAAAATGAAGACTGCCTTTTCATTCCAGTAGGGGTGTGACAGCTTTGTATTATGCCCTTCAATATGTAATGTGCCAGCCACTTTAATGTGTAATGGAGTGGGTTCTTAAAGGACTTCCCTAGAAAGGTACCCTCATGCATCTTAATATCGTGCTCTTTGCAAGTATGTTTCAAAAGAGAGGGAGAGATTGGCAGACGCCTTTAAAAGGTTCCTTGAGGCACAAGTGCATCTCAGTCCTAATAAGTGCTGCTTGTTTCTCGAAGTGGCATACCTGGGGCATGTGATAAGTGAGCTTAGAATAGAAACCAATCCCAAGAAAATTCAAGGTTCAAGTGATTAGCCATACTAATGCGTGGGGAGCTAAGCATTTTTCTGGTATTGCGTAGACATTTCCACACGTTCAAGACATTCAAGCCAATTTTAAAGCCATTGACAACTGAACCCCAGCGTGTCATGCCAGATTTCAGTGGCTGAAGGGGCCCTTAATGATGTCACAGTTCTGGCATTTCAGAATACATTCTAGAGACAGATTCTAGTCAAGCAATGCTTATAATATACACCTCAATTTTTAAAGAGGTGGCCCGGTAAAGTAGCGGAAGGCCTCGGTCAGATAACCGGAACCTCCAGCAGCTGGTCATCATCTAAGACCCGCATCAGGAAACGCCTATCCTGTTTCCCGACAAATTTTACCTAACCTAACCAAGAGTTGAGGAGTATTATCACAGGAACATAACGGCCAGGAATGTTCCGACGTCTATTTTAGCAATCATCAGAGTCAACCAGGGCAAAACTACTGCGCTAAAAGGTAAGAGTTATTCACCTTTATTAAGAACTTGAGCCCCCTTACATTATTACATTTACGATGTCAAATTTACCATTTACACAGAACACAAAGCACTGTGCTGGTTAAGAAACCTGAAAGAACCAACCAAGAATCTTGGAAGATCCAGAGGGACACTTGGCATGATAGTTCAATAAAGTGGGCCGATGCGACTAAATATGAAAATTATATACAATACTGACAGGAGACTATGGAGCAAAACTCTTCTCCAGGCTGAGGGACTGACCACCTCAAAACTACGTCTTCAAGGATGATGGACTGATTACATCTTCACAATTCTAGTGCTTCTGCAACTTTTCTGTACTCGACTGAAGAAGCCTATCGTGTACACGAAACGTTTCGGAATAAAGATACCTGTTACACATGTGTCTTATGAACCCATACGACTACATCACGCATCAGCCCTAGAGTGTGTAAACTATCTTCATTTGCCACCCACGTTAGCCAGCTTGGAAGGTACTGTGAGAGAAGGGGAGTGTCCTACAGGTGTTGCTAGGGTTTACCTCAGTACACTGGCAATGAGGAGAGCTTTGGAAAGCTACAGGTGAACGACCCAAATTTGTAGTCTATAATTCGGCATCCGACTGGCACTGGCACTGTCTGGGAGGAACATGGAGCCGCCAGCCCAGTTGAGGGAAACCACTGGGCGATATTGTTGGTTTTACGATTACTGGCGGAGAAACTGGAGGCAGTGGAGTGCAACACTAGTGGATGAACTGGAGGAAGTAGAGTGCGACACACTAGTGGATGAACTGGAGGTAGTGGAGTGCGACACACTAGTGGATGAACTGGAGGTAGTGGAGTGCGACACTAGTGGATGAACTGGAGGTAGTGGAGTGCGACACACTAGTGGATGAACTGGAGGAAGTAGAGTGCGACACACTAGTGGATGAACTGGAGGTAGTGGAGTGCGACACACTAGTGGATGAACTGGAGGTAGTGGAGTGCGACACACTAGTGGATGTTCTGGAGGCAGTAGAGTGCGACACACTAATGGATGAACTGGAGGTAGTGGAGTGCGACACACTAGTGGATGAACTGGAGGCAGTGGAGTGCGACACACTAGTGGAGGAACTGGAGGCAGTGGAGTGCGACACACTAGTGGATGTTCTGGAGGCAGTAGAGTGCGACACACTAATGGATGAACTGGAGGTAGTGGAGTGCGACACACTAGTGGATGAACTGGAGGCAGTGGAGTGCGACACACTAGTGGATGAACTGGAGGCAGTGGAGTGCGACACACTAGTGGAGGAACTGGAGGCAGTGGAGTGCGACACACTAGTGGAGGAACTGGAGACAGTGAAACACACAAGTGGAGAAGGCAATGCGAAAACTTTTACACCTGAATATAACTGTAAATACAAGATAACCCTCATAACAGGGTATTCACTGGTCGGAGACCCGTAGCTAGAGCTCTACCCCACAAACACCGTCTAGTATACACACACACAAATGAGTTTACCATGTGTGAGCACAGTGGCGTCGCGGAGGCTGGAATTAAAGCCCTCTAGCAAGATGGTAGACTCACCTTCAAGATTTCGTCAATATTCCCAGAGCTCCTCAGGGGCTGTGTTTGGTTCAATGTAAATAAGATATACTTGGGAGGATGTGCATCACTCAACGCCTGGGGCTCAGGAGCTGGAGCTCATTCCCTACAAATGCATACGGCAAGGTAACCCGGGAAAATGCCAGGTGTGTGTTTAAGGACGTAGGTAATTACTGGTTTTCAGAGTTATCGATTTGTGGAACAATCTGACTAGTAGGGTAATAGAGGTTAAGACTTTGTGTACCTTTAAAGAGAGATTGGACTAATATACGAGTGAACTAGGGCTGGGTTTGATTAGTACCTAAGGTACCGAGGCAAATTCTTGGGCAGCTTTGGGAAAAGGTTGGACAAATGCATAGGTAATTTTGATAAGGACTTGTCTTGTATGGGCCAGTAGGTCTGTTGCTATGTTCCTCCATTTTTATGTTCTTATGATCTGCTGTACTCATGGATTGTCCCAGTGGGAGCCACTGTACTGACAGAAGTTTAGATGTCCGTGTGGTGGATAAGAATTGGAGAAACCGGCAATTATATCCTGGCTTGAGGAGGTAGTACAGTGCTAGCTCTTAAATATAACATTTTTTTTAACACATTGGTCGATTCCCACCAATTCAGGGTAACCCGGAATAGAAGAAAACTTTCATCACCATCATTCACTCCATTACTGTCTTGCCAGAGGCATGCCTACACTAGTTATAAAACTGCAACATTAACACCCCTCATTCAGAGTGCAGACACTGTACTTCATATCTCCAGGACTCAAGTCCGGTCTGCCGGTTTCCCTGAATCCCTTCATAACTGTTACCTTGCTCACACTCCAACAGAACGTCAAGTCCAAAAAACCACTTTCCTTCTCTCGCTCCTATCTAACATGCTCACGCATGTTTGCTGGAAGTCCAAGCCCCTCGCATACAAAACCTCCTTTACCTCCTCCCTCCAACCTTTCCTAGGCCGACCCCTACCCCACCTTCCCTCCACTACAGATTTATACGCTTCCTAAGTCATTCTGTTTCGTTCCATCCTCTCAAAATGTCCAAACCACCTCAACAACCCCTCCTCAGCCCTCTGGATAATAGTTTTGGTAATCCCACACCTCCTCCTGATTTCCAAGCTACAAATTCTTAGCATTATATTCACACCACACATTGCCCTCAGACATTACATCTCCACTGCCTCCAGCCTTCTCCTTGTTGCAATATTCACCACCCATGCTTCACACCCATATAAGAGCGTTGGTATAACTATACTCTCATACATTCACCTCTTTGCTTCCATGGACAAAATTATTTGTCTCCACAGACTCCTAAGTGCACCACTCACCTTTTCCCCCCTCATTAATTCTATGATTCACCTAATCCTTCATAGACCCATCTGCTGACATGTCCACTCCCAAATATCTGAATACATTCACTTCCTCCATACTTTCTCCCTCCAATCTGATATTCAATCTTTCATTACCTAATTTTTTTATCTTCATCACCTTACTCTTTCCTATATTTCCTATATTCACTATATTCCCTTCTTTTTATATACCCTACCAAACTCATCCACCAACCTCTGCAACTTCTCTTCAGAATCTCCCAAAAGCACAGTGTCATCAGCAAAGAGCAACTGTGACAATTCCCACTTTGTGTTAGATTCTTTATCGTTCAACCCCACACCTCTTGGCAACACCCTCGCATTCACTTCTCTTACAACTCCATCTATAAATATATTGAACAACCATGGTGACATCACACATCCCACAATACACATCACACCTGAGCCTCACTATCCTCGTAAAAACTCTTAACTGTTTTCATTAACCTACCTACTATCCCATATACTCGCAACATCTGCCACATTGCCCCCCTATCCACCCTGTCATACGCCTTTTCCAAATTCATAAATGCATCAAAAACTTCTTTACCCTTATCTAAATACTGTTCACCTATATGTTTCACTGTAAACACTTGGTCTACACACCCCCTACTCTTCCTAAAGCCTCCTTGTTCATCTGCTATCCTGCTCTCCGTCTTACTCTTAATTCTTTCAATAATAACTACCATACACTTTACCAGGTATACTCAACAGGCTTATTCCCCTATAATTCTTACACTTTTTTTCCCATTTGCCTTTATACATTAAATAAAAACACTAACTACTCCAGAACTATATCTCCTCCTGCTTTTAACATTTCTGTCTTTATCCCATCAATCTTAGCATGTACATAAGAAATAATACGTGAAAAGTTACGCCACAAAATGGCACCGAAGGTTACCAAAAAAAATTGACTACAAAAGGCAGAATTTTTTTATGTTTCCGTTTGTTGATAGAAATAAACATGGAAGGTAACTACTTACATGATCATAAAATAAAGCGATAAAACGCTTGTTTACTGCACCGACCGTCTTTCACCGAGGTAAACACACCCAGAAACTCAGCATCATTTCAATGGTTATTTCTGCACTATTGGCTAGACATCACATTTTTAAATGACCCTCAGAACGGCAATATTCTCACCGTTCCAGATGGGCAGGGGGGTGATTTCTTAGCACGATCAGAAGGTAGAAAAAGAAGTCACAAGTGTAATCAGAGAAAATACAACAAATAGGAGAGCTACTAGACTTCTTTAATCAAGTGGAGTAGCGTACTTACGACATTACAGAAACTTATGTAAAACTGTACCAGAGTGGCGGGAGATTCATCGGTAAAAACTTGCATTTGTGGTCACAGTGGTGGCCCATACTAACCTTCCTATGGTGTTTAAACATACCTAGCTGGACGAGTCTTATTGTAGCCACCAGGCCCAGTGGTATACACACTGTCCTGGAGTTTCACTACTCAATCGTCATGGGTTCAAGCCCCACCCGTACCGTGGTTTCTTTCCAATTGTATTACAATTTCGTGAGAATATGTGTGCTAAAGTCGATGGAAAACTAAGATATTATATAACATATTAAAAAAAAGTTGCTGCTTGAGTAATAGCAGTTGCTGCTTGAGTAATAGCAGTTGCTGCTTGAGTAATAGCAGTTGCTGCTTGAGTTATAGCTAAGCTGATACAAACAAATAATAATAAAAAAGGTAAGCTTACATAAACACACAAGAGGACACATCACCGTGACATACAGAGCCCACAGTGAACAGATACCGTAGACAGATACCGTAGACAGATACCCCGTAGACAGATACCCCGTAGACAGATACCCCGTAGACAGATACCGTAGACAGATACCCCGTAGACAGATATCCCGTAGACAGATACCCCGTAGACAGATATCCCGTAGACAGATACCCCGTAGACAGATATCCCGTAGACAGATACCGTAGACAGATACCGTAGACAGATACCCCGTAGACAGATACCCCAAGACAGATACGCCGTAGACAGATATCGTAGACAGGATTAAAATGTTTATCAACATAGCATACGGGCGACGAGACACAGATGAAAGCTGAACATTCAGATGAGCAAAAAATGTCACGAAATGAATAAACAGAAGGATGAAGAATTAAGACACATGGAACATCTTAGAGGGACTTATTACCTCGTCTTTTGTATACAGTTCTTAAAATAATGTCCTTGTATTGATAAAGCCACTGGTTGGCGAAACGTCTATAGATAAAGGTACCCAGGTGTTGCACATGTGTCTAATTCTTTATCTTGTCTGTATTTTATATCATCTACAAACAAAAGAGTTGAGAGGCTCGAACCGCGGTCCATAAATTGACAGTCCGACGCTTAAACGTCTACCTTTCTGTTTATTCAACGACAGTTTTTTATTGTAGTTTAATTTCATATTAGGAAATGTTTAAAGCCGTTTAACAGTAGGGAAGAAGCTAAGAAGAGATATAATAAAAGCAAACTTTTACGACTTTAACAACAGTCAAATGGAGAGCCAGGACAAGTCATCCATCAGAAAGCATAACAGAGGCCCAGGAGCTGAAGTTTGCGAATTCATTAAACAGGCAATTACACACACACACACACACCCTCAACATCACGTATATATTCACAGGCGAACAAACAAGCCAATAGGAGAAATATATGAGGTGTCTTCCCAGGCCGAAGACAGTGGCCAACCAAGCGAGTAATAGACGGCGGTAATATCCGCTCTGAGACTGACTTGCATACCTACCAGTCTACATACCTACCTACCAGCCTACATACATTCCTACCTACCAGCCTACATACATACATACCTACCAGCCTACATACATACATACCTACCAGCCTACATACATACATACCTACCAGCCTACATACTTACCTACCTACCAGCCTACATACTTACCTACCTACCAGCCTACATACTTACCTACCTACCAGCCTACATACTTACCTACCTACCAGCCTACATACTTACCTACCTACCATCCTACATACATTCATACCTACCAGCCTACATACTTACCTACCTACCAGCCTACATACATACCTATCTACCAGCCTACATACATACCTACCTACCAGCCTACATACCTACCTACCTACCAGCCTACAGACTTACCAACCCACCAGCCCTACCAGCCTGCAACCATAAATAGGTAAGTACACGTACACACACACACACACACACATACACACTTTAAATAGGCCTACTCAAAGTGACAGACACATCCTATGCCCATATATGAACTTAGTGGCTGTTATTGCCACCTGGGTACTGAATGAAGTTGAGGGGGCAGTGACCTGGTTCAGTCAGGCCCGACCACCTTTTAATTTCCCTTTTCCATCTTCTCCCGAAGTCCCTCTTCCAATACTCAGTACGCTTGCCAAAATTAGGCAGGGGTGTGGGTGGCTAAGAACAGCAACGCCAGACAGGGGGTGCGAGAGTTGCTAGGGACAGCAACACCAGGCAGGGGTGCGAGAGTTGCTAGGGACAACAACACCAGACAGGGATGTGCGAGAGTTGCTAGGGACAACAACAAGAGTGCAGTTTGAAAGATGCTCTGACACGAGAACAAGTGAGGAGTCAGGTCTGGAGGCAGTAGACCAGCTGAGAGTACCATTGTTGTTGCTGTGATAACAATGGTCTTCCACTGTCTGACACCTGTGCAACATTACTGCCTCCTGTCTACCACACTCCCTAGGTTACTATCTTTCTCCGTAGGCTCCCTCTATCTCTGCGTCTTTCTGGAGGCTACCTCCATCTTTGCCTCCTCCTGCAGGCTACCTCCATCCCTGCTTTCTTATATACGCTCGATCCATCCCCACCTACTTCTGCAGGCTACCTCCATCCCCACCTACTTCTGAAGGCTACCTCCATCCCCATCTACTTCTGAAGGCTACCTCCATCCCCACCTACTTCTGAAGGCTACCTCCATCCCCACCTACTTCTGCAGGATACTTCCATCCCCACCTACTTCTGCAGGCTACCTCCATCCCACCTACTTCTGCAGGCTACCTCCATCCCCACCTACTTCTGCAGGCTACCTCCATCCCTCATCCCTCTCCAAGCTTCTTCCATCTGTCCTTATTTACGTTTCCTCTGTCCCTCTTTTTCCTGCAGGTTAATTTTTACAGTCATTATTTCTAAACAAACCCTCCATTCAGTCTCCTGCAGGATCCCTCGCTTCCTTCCTTTAGCAGGATTCCTTCCTCTCGGCCTGTACATGGTCTCTCCAACTCTTCCTCTTCACGCTCTCTCCCTCCCATGTGCACGCTCTCTCTGGGTACTGGAAGCTCACTCACCAGCTGCAGGTGGTGAGCTCTGGGTGTCTTGTTTACCTCCAGGAAGTTAATTATCAGTCAAGTAAGACAGTTGACAGCTGCTCACAGTGACCATATTGTCTATGTCTCCACAATTTTTACTTACCATTTCCAGTGATCAAACGTGACTGAATCTCGTTATTCCTCAGCCACTATGCGATCCCTGAGGGTTTAGCGCTTGCCCGTGGAAATAACAACAATATTAATAATAATGATAATAATAATAACGCCCTCTGCAAGAATCCGCCCTCTTCTTCTGAAAGCTCCCTTTCTTCCTTAAGCCCTCTCTCTCTCCCTCCTTTCCTCTGTATGATCCTTTAATCCCTTTTTTTCTAGTTCTCTCCATCGCTTCCCTCCATTTTTTTCCCCTTGGTGGACTTCCTTCTTTTGTAATTTCCCTCTTTCACTCCTTTCTTTTGCAGGCTCTGTCCCTTCCCATCCATCATCTACCTCCCTCCCTGCCTTCCTCCTCTACATACTCCCTTAACCCTCCCTCCCTCCCTCCCTCCCTCCCAACGACATGCTCTCTACCTCCCTCCATAATTCTTCCCATGTGCGTGTCTTCTCCAAACACTTTCCCCTGTGCTTCTTCCGTCTTTCCTTTCCTCTGTTCACTTCCCTTCCGCTGTACGCCACACCCATCACTCCACACCCATCACGGCACACAGATCCCCCTGCAGTACGCCACACCCATCACCCATCACAACACACACATCCTCCTGCTGTACGCCACACCCATCACGCCACACCCATCACGACACACACACCCTCCTGCTGTACGCCACACCCATCACGACACACACACCCTCCTGCTGTACGCCACACCCATCACGACACACCCATCACCACACACCTACCCTCCCAAGACTTATTATTATATTAAACACAAAAAAGAAAGATTCCAAAAACACATTAAACATTAGTTTCAATATTAACACGAATTAATTATTTTCACAGCAGCTGCACCCCAGTGAGTGAATTAAATAAGCGATTAACACCAGTGATTAGGTACAAGATTAATGCTATCAATTACCTTTTTTCCGGCATATGAGGCGCACGACAATCATAATGCTAAATCAGTAATTATATTCAAGGGTTAATTACCCTCCTACTTTACGCTAAAGCGTAACCCAAAGCCTACTCTTGACACTGACCTTGATCATATAAGGCGCGCCTTATATGCCAGAAAATACGGAAAATTTTCATTGGAACAACACGTCCAGGAAGTAGCCACAGGACACACAAACTTCAGCAAGTATAATAATAATTAATGAGAAATATTACATGGTGACATCACCTAGGGAAGTAAAAATAATGGTACTGATATATTAATTTTGATAAATGTAAGTGAATTTAAAATAGTCTTGGCCCTAGGAAATGTAACACTTGATATATATAAACTTAGAGTACAGTATTAGTAGAAAATCAGTACAAAGATTAAATCCCCACAATAGGTCATGGAGTAGTTGGTATAGTAGTTAAGCATTGTTAGTATAGTGTGTAGGCGGTGTGTGTGTGTGTGTCTAGAAGAGTTCCTACCTACCATGCTACTTCTAAACAATGAATCAACATTACAGGGTATAAATAGATCCCCACAACATGCCCAGAGAAGCAAACACCGTCCCCCAGGCGCCAGCTCGCTAGGTGGACCTGACAACTTGTCTCGGCTGACGCCACATACTTGCCTTAAGAAAGACTCCAGAACACATCACACAGACAGAGACAATGTAGCAGTAGACGTGTCCACAGCAATGACACAGAACATCGCTCTGAAAGAGAGCCAATGACAAGCAAAGCCAACTATTGCATCATACAGTACTCTTCCTAACATAAATATTGATTTAATATGAAATGCATATCTATGGATTATATAAAATATTTCCTAACACTTAACAAGTAGTCAATTGATCCTTTACTTAGAATATTTCAGCTTCAAATATTCTAAACTAACAGGGAACAAATACGCAATATCATTCAAAAACATCAACATAATATCTAACAGTAACCCCTCTTCACTCCCCTTGTTTAATTAGCACACTTCCTCCCTCCATGCTTCTGTATGTTCTTTCCATTCCTCCTAATTTCTCTTCACGCTCCCTCAGTTCCTCTTAACGCTCAGTTCCTCTGCATACTTTCTCTCTCTATCCCTCCACTCATTCTCTATCATTCTCCTAATCCCATGCTTCTACACTCTCCCTCAGTCCCTCACTCTGAATGCATTCTCCATTTCTACTGCAAATGCATTCTGTATATATGTTATATATGTGTGTACCTACATATACTGTACATAAGCGTTTACGTCTATCTGTACATGTTCACACTCCAACAGCACGTCAAGACCATTTGCCTCCACTCACTCCTATCGAACAACGCTTCCTGGATGTCGAAGCCTTTCGCACATAAAACCTTTACCCCTTTTACCATTCATATGACGACCTCCATCCCTCTTTCCTTGCACTACAGATTTATACACCCATGTCATCCTATTTGCATCTCTCTAAATTTCCAAACTCTATCAACAACCCCTTCTCAGCCCTCTCGATAATACTTTTAGTAACCCAAGCACCTCCCTCCTGATCTCCAAACTGCGTGTCCTCAGACACGACATCTCCACTGCCTCCAGCCTTGCCCTCACTGCAACGCTTAAAATTCCTGCACCACTATACCCTGGTACATTTTCCCTTGTGCCTCCATGGACAAGGTTCTTTGTCTCCACAGATTCCTAAGTGAACAACTCAACTTTTTCCCCTAATCAGTTCTATGGTTCACCTCATCTCTCACAGACCCACCTGCCGACATGTCCACTCCCAAATATCTGATCACCTTTACTTCCTCCATACTCCCTCCTTTCAATTTGATATTCATTTTTTTTCATTACCTAATTTTTTTTAACACTTATCACCTTGCTCTGTTTACTCTTAATCTCCTTCTTTTACATACTCTCTCAAATTCATCCAACAATCTTTGGAACGTCTCTTCAGAATCTCCCAAAAGTTCAGAGTCATCAGTAAAAAAGTAACTGTGACAACTCCCACTTTGTTTTAAATGCTTTGAAAGAAGAAATATTCTGTTTGTGTGGTTTGATAGGTGTCAGGAATGCCTGAGTAAAATTAAAAAGGCTGGTGTATGCAACTCCAGTGCCAATTATACCAGATAAATCACAACCTTTTCTTTGCTGTTAGATGCAAATGTTCTGGGAGTTGGAACAATTCTTTTTAATCCCACCCATCTCCCCAACACCCTTGTATTCACTTCTTTATCAACCCCAGCTATAAATATGTTAAAATAACCATGGTGATAGCACAAATTCCTGTCTAAGGACTAATTTTACTAGAAAAATAATCTCCCTCTCTCCTGCATAACCTGAGCCTCACTATCCTCACGGAGCCTCTTAACTTATTTAAGTAACCTACCATATATTCCATACACTTGTAACATCCATAAATGTAACTAGAACTTCCTTATTTTTATCTAAGTATTGTTCGCTTATATGTTTCATTGTAAACACTTGGTTTTACACATGCCCTACCCTTCATAAAACCTTGTTCACCTGCGATCCTGCTCTCTTTCTTTCTCATAATTCTTTCAATAACAACTCTATCATACACTTTACATGGTATACTCAATAAGCTTATTCCCCTATAATCCGTACACTCTCATTCATCTCCTTTTCCTTTATATAGAGGAACTATACACGCTTTCTGCCAATCCCTAGGTAACTTCACCTTTCATACATTTATTGAACAAATGCACCAACCACTAAAACAATATCCCCACCTGCTTTTAACAATTCTGTTTTCATCGCATTAATTCCAGCTCCTTTACCTCATTCCATTTTCCCACAGCCTCAAGGACCTCTCCCTACACTCACATCTGGATTTTTATAACTCCTAAAAGATGTTATACCTCCCTGTCCAATGCATGAAATCACTGTCTCCCTCTCTTTAACTTTAAATGTTCCTCATTATGTTCCCTCCACCTCCCTATCAAACAACTCTTTTGTTTTTAACTATTAGATTCATTTGTTCCTTATAACCTTTCTCAACTTATTAACCTCACTCCAAAATTTTACTTAATCTCAGCAAAATTTGTTGACTAAACCTCACCAGCTTTCTCATTTGCTCTGCTTTTACACTTCCTTACCAATCTTTTAACCTCTCTTTTGTTATCCAAATTATTTCTACTTTGTAAAAGCACTTATATGCTAACTTATTTCCCCCCTCCTCTTTACCTCGTCATTCCACCAATCACTCATCTTTCCTCTCGCACCCACCCTCCTATATCCACAAACTTGTTGCACACTAACACTGCATGCTTAAATCTACCCTCATGGGCCTGGCCGCGGGGGCGTTGACCCCCGGAATACCCTTCAGGCAGGTCCAGGTACATACCTCTTCAACCTTCTCATTACGATACTCCAGCAATCTTACCCTATCTACTTTAATTTATAAACTTCTCTTCTCTCTTACTCACTGAGTCTCCATCCACCTCTTACTCTCGCTGTAGCTACAATTAAATGATCTGATATGCCGTGCTCTTAAAACATGCATATCTAGAAGTCTACCCATCAACCTCGTATCTACTAATACATAGTTGGGTTATGCAGTACATGAGGTTTGAGTGATACAATACAGATACATATAAGTGAGAGAGAGACAGAGACACAGGGATATACCAAGTAACGAGTTCACACATGAAAATGTATTTCGAAGCTAGTAACGGCCCTGAGGTCTGCAACTGTACTGAACACACTGACCAGGATATTACCTTCCTTGTTACCTCAACCGATGAAGGAGGCAGGAATATTATTCTCAACACCTAAATCTACGTTTCCGAGATACGGGACCTTCTGCAAGACAGGAACCCACATATATCTATGATGAAAGAGACATCTCAGGAACACTGGGTGGAGGTGGGTGTCTTAACCTGTTTTTAAAGAGACAGATGGGCGAAATCCATTCATAGCTTTAAATAAAAAATAGGCATTTCAGAGACTACAAGATAAGGAGGGAGTTAATCACAACCACTAAGCAAGAAGACAAGATTCCACAAACACAATCACAAACACAATCACAAACACAATCACAAACAAGTCAGTACAAACAGGAAAGAACACAGATTGGACAGAGACGTCTTCTCACTCTCCCCCCACTCATAAAATTTTGACCAGGTCCTCCTGTCATCCATAACTTTGTGTTGTCTCCTACCTCAGCTTTTATCATTCTGGCTATCATTTTTCTTATCGCACCTTCCCTCACTCACATGGTGTATTGTGGCATTTATTGTTAAACTTTGTAGCATCTTAACTCTTTATAATAATGCTTTATATTACGTGTGTGCTACTGCTCCTGTAGATACAGGGACAGTAACTCTTCATGTAATGTTTTAAATACACAGTCACTGACGTACTTGCTGTATCCTCTTTAAAGTCATTCCAGATTTTTTTATTATCTCTTCCTCTCTAGCTTTTTCTCATTTCACTAGTTATCCTCTTTTGCCAGTATTATAATCTTTACCCATTCTTTCATGTCCTCCTTTGAACTTATAAGTAGTTATCATGTCCCTTAAGTTCCTCCTATCAGCCAGTATATAATGTAAACAAAAAACCTCTGATATCTATTAATCTTTAATACTTTCGGTATAGCTAACAACTTGGGAATTTGCTGGTTCAATTTATTTTTATTTTATTTTTAATTACCTCGCCTGACAGTTCCACCTCTGGGACTGTCAGACGTTTTCAGTTTGACGTCTCTATTTCAACCTAATTTCTCTTTTCTCTACCTTCCTTTTTTATCTGTGTAGCTCGGTTGGTGGCGCACTCAACTCACACATTGTGTCCGTGGTTCGATCCCTGGTATGGATGTAAACACTGGGTGTGTTACCTTAAGACACCTGATATCCCCGTTCACCTAGTAGTAAGTAGGCACCTGGGGTTTAGTCGACTGGTGTGAGTCGCATCCTGGGCCCAAGATTAACCTAAGTTGCCCGAAATGCTTTGCATAAAAAAAAAAGAGTCTTTCTATTTTGTACACTGAAGTCATCTATGGTCTGTATGAGTTGTATCATGTTCTTGAAGAAATAATAATAATAATAATAATAATTATTATTATTATTATTATTGGAACGAGCCCATCGATTCTCTGTCTTCTCCCTGGGCTCCTCCCCCCCACACAAGTACCATAGTTTTGCTTGCGACTCCCAGTCATTTCTCAGGATTATTGGGAGTTAACTTTGTAATATCAGTGCTGTCATTTATTTCTCTTTTGCGTAGGTTACATTATCAGTAACTGCAGCCATCTTTCAGTTTCATTGCGAGTGAATTCAGGATGCAGTAATGTCTTTGACTGAAGTCACTTTGTTTAGGTCTAACTTATTCCTGTATTTTTCCATTGATTCCACAGAGGTTCTTGTGTTAAGTCTGTAACTTACTTGATGTGGGTCTGTGTTGTTGATACTGAGGCGGAGTGGCAGGATTTACTTGTCAATCTATCCAATGGATATTACCAACTACACCTGGCCACCTTCAACAATCACCTCTGCAACACAACTACACCTGGCCACCTTCAACAATCACCTCTGCAACATACAGACACCTTCAACAACTGTTGTTCTAGCAATCTCTTGTCTTCATTAGCATTAACATATGACAGTTTTGTCTTACCTATTTTAATGATTTAATTATATTTATTTTCCCTACTTATTCACGCGACTTTAAATATTTTTCTTTCAATAGTTGTTTTAAATCACTAGTATTTACCTTGGTTGTTTCTATGTATTTTTTTCCAGGTTTTCAACTATATTCGTTTACCAGACGGTAATGTGAAGCCTCACTTACCCTCATAGACATCTTCAATATCACAGTCTTTCATTGTTATTAATTTGTTACCTATGGTAGCCATTTGTTAACTATGGTAGCCATTTGATAACTATGGTAGCCATTTGTTAACTATGGTAGCCATGTGTTAACTATGGTAGCCATGTGTTAACTATGGTAGCCATTTAACTATGGTAGCCATTTAACTATGGTAGCCATATGTTAACTATGGTAGCCATGTGTTAACTATGGTAGCCATTTGTTAATTATGGTAGCCATTTGTTAACTATGGTAGCCATTTGTTAACAATGGTAGCCATTTGTTAACTATGGTAGCCATGTGTTAACTATGGTAGCCATGTATTAACTATGGTAGCCATTTAACTATGGTATCCATGTGTTAACTATGGTAGCCATTTGTTACCTATGGTAGCCATTTGTTAACTATGGTAGCCATTTGTTAATTATGGTAGCCATTTGTTAATTATAGTAGCCATTTGTTAACTATGGTAGCCATGTGTTAACTATGGTAGCCATTTGTTAACTATGGTAGCCATGTGTTAACTATGGTAGCCATGTGTTAACTATGGTAGCCATGTGTTAACTATGGTAGCCATGTGTTAACTATGGTAGCCATGTGTTAACTATGGTAGCCATGTGTTAACTATGGTAGCCATTTGTTAACTATGGTAGCCATGTGTTAACTATGGTAGCCATTTGATAACTATGGTAGCCATGTGTTAACTCTGGTAGCCCTTTAACTATGGTAGCCATGTGTTAAATATGGTAGCCATTTGATAACTATGGTAGCCATGTGTTAACTCTGGTAGCCATTTAACTATGGTAGCCATGTGTTAAATATGGTAGCCATTTGTTAACCATGGTAGCATGTGTTAACTATGGTAGCCATGTGTTAAATATGGTAGCCATTTGTTAACTATGGTAGCCATGTGTTAACCATGGTAGCATGTGTTAACTATGGTAGCCATGTGTTAACTATGGTAGCCATGTGTTAACTATGGTAGCCATGTGTTAACCATGGTAGCATGTGTTAACCATGGTAGCATGTGTTAACTATGGTAGCCATGTGTTAACTATGGTAGCCATGTGTTAACTATGGTAGCCATGTGTTAACCATGGTAGCATGTGTTAACTATGGTAGCCATGTGTTAACTATGGTAGCCATGTGTTAACTATGGTAGCCATGTGTTAACTATGGTAGCCATGTGTTAACTATGGTAGCCATGTGTTAACTATGGTAGCCATGTGTTAACTATGGTAGCCATGTGTTAACTATGGTAGTCATGTGTTAACTATGGTAGCCATGTGTTAACTATGGTAGCCATGTGTTAACTATGGTAGCCATGTGTTAACTATGGTAGCCATGTGTTAACCATGGTAGCATGTGTTAACTCTGGTAGCTATTCAACTATGGTAGCCATGTGTTAACTATGGTAGCCATTTAACTATGGTAGCCATGTGTTAAATATGGTAGCCATTTGTTAACCATGGTAGCATGTGTTAACCATGGTAGCATGTGTTAACTATGGTAGTTATGTGTTAACTATGGTAGCCATGTGTTAACTATGGTAGCCATGTGTTAACCATGGTAGCATGTGTTAACTATGGTAGCCATGTGTTAACTATGGTAGCCATGTGTTAACTATGGTAGCCATGTGTTACCCATGGTAGCCATGTGTTAACTATGGTAGCCATTTGTTAACCATGGTAGCATGTGTTAACCATGGTAGCATGTGTTAACTATGGTAGCCATGTGTTAACTATGGTAGCCATGTGTTAACCATGGTAGCATGTGTTAACTATGGTAGCCATGTGTTAACCATGGTAGCCATGTGTTAACTATGGTAGCCATGTGTTAACCATGGTAGCCATGTGTTAACTATGGTAGCCATGTGTTAACTATGGTAGCCATGTGTTAACCATGGTAGCATGTGTTAACTATGGTAGCTATGTGTTAACTATGGTAGCCATTTGTTAACTATGGTAGCCATGTGTTAACTATAGTAGCCATTTGTTAATTATGGTAGCCATTTGTTAACTATGGTAGCCATGTGTTAACTATGGTAGCCATTTCGAGACTTGTATGGAGCGTCTGTTTGTTTATCTTCGGTCAGGTTTGTTTACCATATAAATGCTACATAGTCCAGCTGTTTCTTCACCAATGTTGAATATGAAATTCTCTCAATATCGTTTTTTTTTTATATTTTGGTGAATATTATTAATAACTCCTAAGTCTGTCTGTGTGTGTGTCTCTCTCTGTCCGTCTGTTTGTCTGTGTCTGTTTCTTCATTTCTTTTACCCGTAACTCTGTTGCTAGCGCACTCAGTTCACACATTGAGGGACGTGGTTCGACCCCCGGCACGGGTGGAAACATTAGGACGTGATTCCTTAAGACACCTGCTGTCCATGTTCACCCATCAGTAAAATAGGTACCTGGGTGTTAGTGGACTGGTGTGGGTCGCATACTGGGGGACAAAATTGACCTAATTTGCGGGAAATGCTCAGCATAACAAGCGGCTTTCTATAGTAGTATGTCATTGATGTCAACTAGGCCTGTATACCTTGTACTTGTAGAAAAATATTATTATTATTATCATAACACATAAGCAAGTCTGTCAGATGCCAAGTAAAATTTCCGAATGTGGTTGTTGCTTATTAAACAACTCCATTACAGTTGCTCCATTCTTCTTCTGATTGTCTTCTCCATTATTTTATATTGTATTTATGTCAATAAAACTGACCTGTTGCTTAATATTCCTGTCTGTCTCTTTTTTTACTGTAAATAATAGGACTAGGCTTGTTGTCTTTCCCACCTCTTGCAGTTGTCCTGTATTTAAATGGCTTTTGATAGACTTTGGTTAGTAATGCAGTACTCTGCTCCTTTTTTAAAAACCCAGAGATACTGTCTGGTCCAATTGCCTTTGAGGTATCCAGTTCACACAGCAGATTGTTCATCTCTTTTCTGTTGTGTGAACGGGGTCAGGAACTGTTGTACTCTTACGTTGGCCTTTAGTTTCCCGTAAGTAAATCCTCCTTAAACATTTTCCGCCCTTTCGAGACTTTCTGGTTATTTCTTTTGAGCTCCTTTCTGACTTTTTCTTCAAGTCTTATAATCTGGACCTTTACTATTGTCTTAATTCTGATGTGACTGTTGAGCAACGTCGGTTCGGGATTTGGCTTTGAATGCTACGTTATTCTGAAACTGTTGCTCAAATGTAGACTTAGTATTAAAAAAAAGGGGGACAGACAAGTGACATTGAATTACAGGGCAGTGTCACTAACATGCAAAGTATGTAAGGTTATGGATAAGATTATCAGAATAGTGGAGCACCTGGAAAGGAGTGTATTCATTAACCAGTACGGTTTTCCAGACATTAAATCCTGTCTCGCAAATATGTTAGAGTTCTATGATAAGGTAACAAAAGTTAGTCAGAGAGGGATGGGTAGACTGCATATTTTTGGACTGCAAGAAGGCCTTCGATATTGTACCCCACACGAGACTGGAACAGAAGCTAGAAGAGCAGGCAGGAGTTACATGGAAAGCACTACTGTAAGAATACTTAAACGGGAAGAAAGCTACGAGTTACTGTCAGGGAGGTGTCGAAATGGATAACTGTGACGAGTGGGGTTCCACAAGGGTCAATAACCGGACCAGTACTGTTTCTTGGATATGTGAACGACGTGACAGGTCAGAGGTGTCACTGGTCGCAGATTATGTGAAACTAATGAGCAGAAAACACACTGGAATAGACCTGTAAACACTAAAATTTATCTGGACAAGCTGCAGGACTGGTCTGACAAGTGACTACTGGAATTTAACCCCAGCAAATTAAAAGTTATGAAAAATCGGAAAAAAAACGCAAAGACATCCGTGAACAGTGTACCGACTCGGGGTACAAAGGCTGCAAACCTAACGTAAATAGAAGGAACTCGGGGTGAGCATAGTTCCCAACATTTCACTTGCAGGAAATGCGAGAGTGCCATATTTAAGGCTAGCTTTGAAGACCATCAAGGAGCCATTCACCACCATATACACGGCATATGTCAGGCTCATCTGGGAGCATGCAGAGCCAGTATGGAACCTCCATTTGGTTAAGCACATAAAACTGGAAAAAATACAAAGGTTTGCAACGAAACTAGTCCTAGGGCTGAAAGTTATGGCCTATGAGTAGAGGCTAGAGGAACTAAACCCGACGACATTAATGGACAGAAGAACTAGAGGTGACATGATTACGACCTACAAAATACGAAGAGGAAATAACAAGGTGGAAGGCGGGTCTCGGGTACACGAGGTCACTTCTTTAGTCTAAGAGTTAAGATAAAATGTATAAAACATCGACACGATGGAAAAATAAACACAAATGCAGTATAATGTGATCCTTTATTAACAACGTTTCGCCCACACAGTGGGCTTTATCAAGTTACAAACTGTTTGTAACTTGATAAAACCCACTGTGTGGGCGAAACGTAGTCACTAGAGGATCGCATTATGCTGCATTTGTGGTCAGGAAGGGAAACGACCTAAACATCAAAGTGGCAGAGGCAGAATCTATACGTAGCTTTAAGAATAGGTATGATAGGGATTATGCAACTAGGAGAGAACGAAACCAGTAGCGGCCAGAAGAAAGGCGAGGCCAGGAGCTGAGACTATCCCTGTAACCACAATTAGCCGAGTACTCAACAAACACAGTACGTAAGTGCACAGTTTGGAACCCACACTTGGGCAAGCACGTCGGGTAATTAGAGAAAGTGCAAAGGTTTGCAACAAGACTAGTTCCGGAGCTAAGGGGCATGTCCTACGAGGAGAGGTCAAGTACAATTGACCTGACGACACTGGAGGACAGGAGAGACTTGATAACAACATATAAAATACTGAGAGGAATCGACAAGGTGGACAGAGATAAGATGTTCCAGAGATGGGACACAGCGACGAGTCATAGGGATGTTAGGAAGTATTTCTTCAATCATAGAGTGGTCAGGAAGTGGAATTGTCTGGAAATTGAGGTGGTGGAGGCAGGATCCATACATAGCTTTAAAAAGAGGTATGATAAAGCTCACGGAACAGGGAGTGAGTGACCTAGTAGCGACCAGTGAAGAGGCGGGTCCAGGAGCTATGAATCGACCCCTGCAAAACAATTAACTGAGTACAATTAGGTGTGTACACACACACATACACACAAACACCTCCCCGGCACACACACCCCACACCTCACCGGCACACACACAAACACAACCCCACACCTCCCCGACATACACCCCCACACCTCCCGGCATACACACACACACACACACACACACACACACACACACACACACCTCCCCGGCATACACACACATCCCACACCTCCCTGACACACACACACACACCCCACACCTCCCCGGCATACACACACACACACACACCCCACACCTCCCCGGCACACACACACCCCACACCTCCCCGGCACACATTAACCCCACACCTCCCGGCACACACACCCCACACCTCCCGGCATACACACCCACACACAATACACCTCCCCGGCATACACACCCCACACCTCCCCGCCATACACACCCCACACCTCCCCGCCATACACACACACACACCCCACACCTCCCCATCACGCAAACACCCCACACCTCCCCAGCACCCCCACATCTCACAGGCATACACCCCCCCACATCTCACCGGCACACACAAGATACACCTCCCCGGCATACACACCCCACACCTCCCCGGCATACACACCCCACACCTTCCCGGCATACACACACACACACCCCACACCTCCCCAGTACACACACTCCCCACACCTTCCCTACAGGCCCCGTGGCCTGGTTGGCAAAGCTCTCGCTTCACACACGGATGGCCCGGGTTCGATTCCCGGCTGGGTGTTAACATTTCAACGTGTTTCCTAACACCTGTTCTCCTGTTCACCTAGCAGCAAATAGGTACCTGGGTGTTAGTCGACTGGTGTGGGTCGCATCCTGGGGGACAAGATTGAGGACCACAATGGAAATAAGACAGACAGTCCTCGATGACGCACTGACTTTCTTGGATTATCCTGGGTGGCTAACCCTCCGGGGTTAAAAATCAAGGCCTAGTGTCTAATCGACATGTGCCTTGGTCAAAATGGTAACTCACACCACATACACAACACACACACAATACACACACTCACAACATACACAAACAAACACACACATTACAACATGCCCTCAACTTTTACATTTATAATTAGTTTTTTGATTAGAACTGTAGTTGTTGACATGACAATCATAAACAATTACACTTTCCAATAGAAACAATATTAGCGTCAATAACAGTGCAGTAATAAGAGTAGATTAAAGCTTTATAACACTTATTTAATTACTAGTTAAAACATAGGTGTTTCTCATTACAAAATAAGCCACACAATTACCGTTTCAAAAACCGGATTAATTAATTTTTTTTTGCTTATGAGCGCAACTTGAACGAATATCAACAATCCTGGAGCCATGGCGGCTCCGGGTCACCTAGCATCGGAGTATATAACATTTTCTCGCATGTTTATATGATACTTTCCCGTAAATAGTTGAAAGAAGTTAACAAAATATAATCTACATGCAAACACTCTTGTTTAACTGGTAGAATATGAAAATAAGAACGACACTTTAAAACCCAGTCTACACCCTCACGATGCCGATGGGGGATCTTGATGGCAGAAACTGGACCTGTCTTCCTGCCTCTTGGATCTAACCTGATTGCCTTTAATTCCCCATGGTGCTATACGATCCAAACACACATTGCGCTCCCTCTTTATAAAATAATCTTCACTCTTGGTGAAAGGTGTAAACCATGCAATATGTTCTGTAGAGCAGGCATAGTTTACTGCAGGACACAGTGTGTACTGTAGCCTGCACTCTGTGTGCTGTAATACACTATCCACTGCACTCTGGATTATGTCGTAAGTTCTGTTCATAATATTTACTCCCTACGTTACTCTTAAAAGCAATATCTTCACTGATTCCAGCTTCCTCCTTGCTGTGACATCTGGATACTTCCAGGCTCCTCCTTGCTGTGACATCTGGATACTTCCAGCCTCCTCCTTGCTGTGACATCTGGATACTTCCAGCCTCCTCCTTGCTGTGACATCTGGATACTTCCAGCCTCCTCCTTGCTGTGACATCTGGATACTTCCAGCCTCCTCCTTGCTGTGACATCTGGATACTTCCAGCCTCCTCCTTGCTGTGACATCTGGATACTTCCAGCCTCCTCCTTGCTGTGACATCTGGATACTTCCAGCTTCCTCCTTGCTGTGACATCTGGATACTTCCAGCCTCCTCCTTGCTGTGACATCTGGATACTTCCAGCTTCCTCCTTGCTGTGACATCTGGATACTTCCAGCCTCCTCCTTGCTGTGACATCTGGATACTTCTAGCCTCCTCCTTGCTGTGACATCTGGATACTACGCGTCACACCTTTATAAAATTGTTTGTCCACTATTATATGGTACATTGACCTTTTCGACTCGACACTCACGAATCTTACATTCCACAGACACCTATACAAACCCCTCTCTTTTTTTCCTCGTCCATTTAGTGGTTCATTCTCTCTTTCACTGAACAATTACCCACAAATTCACTTCCAAATATTTACTTACATTCCTTTCCTCCATCCTCCTTTGTTTCTTTCTGATATCCAGTGTTTTACGGTAATGTTTTTAGTTACTTTCGATGATTACTCTTACGTTCTTGCTATTATACATTCTCCCTCACTTCAAAACCAACCTTCGTATCCTCTCTTCAGTATCTCCCCGAAGTACTGTTTCATCTGAAAGAAGAGAGACTAACAATTTCCCCATCATATCAGATTCATTATCTTCTAATCCCACGTTCTTCCCAACTCTACTATTCACGGTAAAATAAACAAGTGCAGTCTCACGTGATCCTTTTATTAATTACGTAGGTTGGATTTAAGATGGACCTGCAGGTCCGTCTCAAATCCAACCCAGCCAACATTCTCCACACACTATATACTCACGTACTCTTTACCCAGGTAGATATGTTTGTGACTTGATAAAGCCCACTGTGTGGGCGAAACGTTGTTAATAAAGGATCAAGTGATACTGCATTTGTTTTTAATTTTCCATTGTGTAGGTATTTTATACCTTTTTTTTCTCCACCCTACCATCCAATTTATTTACATTTTCATCTAAAAATATGTTAATCAGCCATGGGGTCATTAAAATTCCCTAAGGCCAGCTTTAACGGGAAAATAATACTCTTTTCTCCTACAACCCTAACCTGCTCCTCACTCTCATGAAAAGTCTTTACTGCTTTAAATAACCTATTACCAATTGCACTGTGGACCTGACTTAACTCAGTGGTGGACCTGACTTAACTCAGTGAAGACGTGTCTTGTGTGCTCTCTGTCAATCTGAAGAAGATGTCCTCTCTTGAGCTACTCTACCAGCAGCTGAAGGAAGAACTGAGGGTAGCTAAGCTTGAGATACAGCGACTGACTGAGGAAAACAAGAGGATTCGTAGTAATCCTCCTGTTGAGAATCCTCAAGCCAGGAAAGGAACCTGGACAGTGGCTAAAACGCATGGGACAAAGTTAAGGCTCAAGAGGACGGGTGGAGAGGTAGAAACAACGAAGACCCAGGAGAATGTTGTGGAAACATCGAACCCATTCTCCGTGCTACCCGATGAATGTGAGTCGACTTCTGGGAGCGTCACGACGAAAGACACAAAGGAAGGTAAAAACATTGTTGTTGTTGGGGACAGTCAGGTTAGGTACATGGATAGGGCTTTCTGTTTGATTGATAGGAGTAGGAGACAGAGGGTTTGCTTTCCTGGGGCTGGGATGGAGGATATTGTTAGCCGTCTGGACGACATCATGAGAGGTAATGGGAGCAATCCTATTATCTGTCTCAGTGCTGGAGGCAACGATGTTGGCAGACGTAGGAGTGAGGACCTGACTAGCAGGTTTAGGTCAGCAATAGACATAATTAGGAAGAAGGGTGGGAACCCTGTCATATGTGGTATTTTGCCAAGGAGAGGAGTTGGAAATGAATGGCTGTCCAGGGCAATTGGTGTCAATTGCTGGCTGGACAAATACTGTAAGGAAAATTCAGTAACATTCATTGACAACTGGGACCTCTTCTATGGCAGAAATGACATGTATGCCAGGGATGGGGTTCACTTATCCAGGTCTGGGGTGGGGGCACTGGCAACTGCAGTGGAGGGAGCTGTTAGGGCTTTAAACTAGAAATAGTTAGTGGTATGGGTTTTGGGGGAAAACAGAGAAGTCCCAGTGTAGTAATATTATAAGTTGTAGGAGAACTAGTAATAGGCAGAATAAGGTGGATAGTGGAAAGCTAGTGACACTAGATGACAAGGACAGTAATAGGTATAGTGGAAAAACAGAGATGAGCAGGAAGGGTAAAGAGAAAGGAGGGTCTCTAAATATATATTACACCAATAGTCGTAGTGCTAGGAATAAGATGGACGAGTTGAGATTAGTTGCAAGTACGGGTAATATTGATGTTTTTGCAATAACTGAGACATGGTTTAATATGAAAAATCGGACTTGCCTGCCGAATGTCACATTCAGGGTTTTAAATTGTTCCAAGTAGACAGAAGTATCGGGAAAGGGGGTGGGTGGCACTCTATGTCCGTGATCATTTAAATTGTTGCATAAAAACGGGTATAAAGTCTGAATTAACACATACAGAGTCTGTCTGGATAGAATTTTCAGAGGGGTGTGAAAAATTGATTTTAGGCGTGATTTACCGTCCTCCAAACTTAGATAGGGAACAAGGAGACTACTTTGGGAGGAAATTGTTAAGGCCACAAGACACGATAACGTAGTAATTTAGGGACTTTAACTTTAGTCAGATTGATTGGAATTTCATGACAGGGAATTTAGAATCTAACGACTTTTTAGAAGTAGTTCAGGATTGCTTTTTGAAGCAGTTTGTAACAGAACCTACAAGGGGAAATAACCTACTTGACTTGGTTCTGGCAAGCAAGGAAACCCTTGTTAATAATTTAGAAATTACAGAGGAACTCGGCTCAAGCGACCACAAGTCAATTACCTTTAGCATTGAATGGATGTATGATAGTAGGGATAATTCAGTAATGGTCCCAGATTTTCGCTTAGCAGATTATAATGGACTTAGAGAACACTTATCAACTGTGGACTGGGGTGAAGAAGAGAGGTATCAATATGACAGTTTCCTTAACACTATACAGGCTGCCCAAAGAACATTTATCCCGTATAAAGAAATTAGATCAAGTAGAAATGACCCAAAATGGATGAATAATAGGCTCAAATATCTTTTAGGGCAGAAGAAAGGAATTTATAGGCGCATAAAAAGAGGTGAGGGTCATCTTATAAATCAGTATACTGACATTAAGAGGGACGTTAAAAGGGAATAAGAAAAGCTAAACGGGACTATGAAATTAAAGTTGCTAGGGATTCAAAACTAACCCAAAAGTTTTTCCAGGTTTATAGAACAAAAGTTAGGGATAAGATAGGTCCCTTAAAAATAACTTTGGGCATCTTACTGACAAGGAGAATGATATGTGCTCTATTTTTAATAATTATTTTCTCTCAGTTTTCACACAGGAAGACATTAATAATATCCCAGTAATTAATTTTACAGAGGCCCAGAAGAAGATAAATTATGTAATATCACAGTCACTAGCGAAATGATTATGAAACAGCTGGACCGACTGAAACAAAATAAATCGCCGGGTCCTGATGAGCTTTGCAAGGGTTCTTAAGGAATGCAAAATGGAACTCTGTGAACCAATATCTAACATTTTTAATTTATCTCTTCAAACAGGTGTAGTGTCTGATATGTGGAAGATGGCTAATGTAATTCCTATTTTTAAAGCAGGGGACAAGTCACTACCGTCAAACTACCGCCCAATAAGCCTGACCTCAATTGTAGGCAAATTACTAGAGTCAATTATAGCTGATATTATTAGAAGCCATCTAGATAACCATAATTTGATTAATGATACCCAGCATGGATTCACGAGGGCCGTTCCTGCCTATCTAATTTATTAACCTTCTTCAGTAAAGCTTTGAGGCTGTTGATCACGATAAAGAATTCGATATTGTTTATTTAGACTTTAGTAAGGCTTTTGATAGAGTACCCACCAGAGACTGTTAAAGAAAGTGGCAGCTCATGGCATTGGGGGAAAAGTGCTGTCATGGATCGAGTCATGGCTCACCAATAGGAAGCAGAGAGTGTGCATAAATGGGGTTAAATCCGAATGGGGACTTGTAACAAGTGGTGTTCCACAGGGATCAGTCTTAGGCCCATTGTTATTTATAATATATATCAATGACCTTGATGAGGGAATTACTAGTGATATGAGCAAATTCGCCGACGACACGAAGATAGGTAGGATAATTGATTCAAACATAGATGTCATAGAACTTCAGGAAGATTTAGACAAACTTAATTCGTGGTCAGAAAAGTGGCAGATGCAGTTCAATGTAGATAAATGCAAGGTTCTGAAGCTCGGGAGTGTCCATAACCCAAGCACTTATAAGTTAAATAACGTAGAACTTAGCCATACAGATTGCGAGAAGGACTTGGGGGTGATGGTAAGCAGCAACCTTAAACCAAGACAGCAATGCCTAAGCGTACGTAATAAGGCAAATAGATTACTGGGATTTATATCAAGAAGTGTTAGCAACAGAAGTCCAGAGGTTATATTACAGCTTTATACATCATTAGTAAGGCCTCACCTAGATTACGCAGCTCAGTTCTGGTCTCCATATTACAGAATGGACATAAATTCGTTAGAAAACATTCAGCGTAGAATGACTAAATTAATACATAGCATTAGAAATCTTCCTTACGAAGAAAGATTGAAGACCCTAAAATTACATTCACTTGTAAGACGTAGAATGAGGGAGACATGATCGAGGTATACAAGTGGAAAATGGAGTATTAACAAAGGGGATATAAATAAGGTCTTGAGGATATCTCTCCAAGAGAGAACCCGCAATAATGGATTCAAGTTAGATAAGTTTAGATTTAGAAAGGATATAGGAAAGTATTGGTTTGGAAATAGGGTAGTTGATGAGTGGAACAGTCTGCCTAGTAGGGTTATTGAAGCTAGGACCTTGGGTAGTTTCAAATTTAGGTTGGATAAATTCATGAGTGAGAGGGTTGGATTTGAGTGGGACTCGGCATGAGTGGGTAGAATTGTCAAAGCTTATTTCTTGGGTAGCATTGAAATTGGGTTGAGCAAATATTCTGTTAGTGGGACGGATTGTGAAGGACCTGCCTAGTATGGGCCAACAGGCCTGCTGCAGTGTTCCTCCTTTCTTATAAGAACATGAAAGGAGAACACTCAGCGCCTTTGCATCTACAGGCCGCCCTCAGAATTTGCTAACCATCAATGCCCAAGAAATATTCAGCTCCACTGCCAGTCCCAATCAACTCTCACTCATAATCAACTAATAAGAACATAAGAAAGGAGGAACACTGCAGCAGGCCTGTTGGCCCATTCTAGGCAGGTCCTTCACATCCATCCCACTAACAGAATATTTGTTCAACTAATTTTCAATGCTACCCAGAAATAGCTTTGAAATTTATACTCATGGATCCCACTCAAATCAACCCTTCACTCATGAATTTATCAACCTAAATTTAAACTACCCAAGGTCTAGCTTCAATAACCCTACTAGGCAGACTGTTCCACTCATCAACTACCTATTTCCAAACCAATACTTTCCTATATCCTTTCTAAATCTAAACTTATCTAACTTGAATCCATTATTGCGGGTTCTCTCTTGGAGAGATATCCTCAAGACCTTATTTATATCCCCTTTGTTAATACCCATTTTCCACTTGTATACCTCGATCATGTCTCCCCTCATTCTACGTCTTACAAGTGAATGTAATTTTAGGGTCTTCAATCTTTCTTCGTAAGGAAGATTTCTAATGCTATGTATTAATTTAGTCATTCTACGCTGAATGTTTTCTAACAATTTATGTCCATTCTGTAATATGGAGACCAGAACTGAGCTGCGTAATCTAGGTGAGGCCTTACTAATGATGTATAAAGCTGTAATATAACCTCTGGACTTCTGTTGCTAACACTTCTTGATATAAATCCCAGTAATCTATTTGCCTTATTACGTACGCTTAGGCATTGCTGTCTTGGTTTAAGGTTGCTGCTTACCATCACCCTCAAGTCCTTCTCGCAATCTGTATGGCTAAGTTCTACGTTATTTAACTTATAAGTGCTTGGGTTATGGACACTCCCGAGCTTCAGAACCTTGCATTTATCTACATTGAACTGCATCTGCCACTTTTCTGACCACGAATTAAGTTTGTCTAAATCTTCCTGAAGTTCTATGACATCTATGTTTGAATCAATTATCCTACCTATCTTCGTGTCGTCGGCGAATTTGCTCATATCACTAGTAATTCCCTCATCAAGGTCATTGATATATATTATAAATAACAATGGGCCTAAGACTGATCCCTGTGGAACACCACTTGTTACAAGTCCCCATTCGGATTTAACCCCATTTATGCACTCTCTGCTTCCTATTGGTGAAATAAACACATAAGCAGTAATGATCATGACACTGCCCGTGCTATCAGTCACAGACGATCTGTCTGTGACTGATATCTGCGTGAAACGGCAATAGGATCACATTACTGCTTATGTGTTTATTTCCATTGTGTCGTATTTTATACCATTTATTTCCTTCCTATTGGTGAGCCATGACTCGATCCATGACAGCACTTTTCCCAATGCCATGAGCTGCCACTTTCTTTAACAGTCTCTGGTGCGGTACTCTATCAAAAGCCTTACTAAAGTCTAAATAAACAATATCGAATTCTTTATCGTGATCAACAGCCTCAAAAGCTTTACTGAAGAAGGTTAATAAATTAGATAGGCAGGAACGGCCCTCGTGAATCCATGCTGGGTATCATTAATCAAATTATGGTTATCTAGATGGCTTCTAATAATATCAGCTATAATTGACTCTAGTAATTTGCCTACAATTGAGGTCAGGCTTATTGGGCGGTAGTTTGACGGTAGTGACTTGTCCCCTGCTTTAAAAATAGGAATTACATTAGCCATCTTCCACATATCAGACACTACACCTGTTTGAAGAGATAAATTAAAAATGTTAGATATTGGTTCACAGAGTTCCATTTTGCATTCCTTAAGAACCCTTGCAAAAAGCTCATCAGGACCCGGCGATTTATTTTGTTTCAGTCGGTCCAGCTGTTTCATAATTATTTCGCTAGTGACTGTGATATTACATAATTTATCTTCTTCTGGGCCTCTCTAAAAATTAATTACTGGGATATTATTAATGTCTTCCTGTGTGAAAACCGAGAGAAAATAATTATTAAAAATAGAGCACATATCATTCTCCTTGTCAGTAAGATGCCCAAAGTTATTTTTAAGGGACCTATCTTATCCCTAACTTTTGTTCTATAAACCTGGAAAAAACTTTTGGGTTAGTTTTGAATCCCTAGCAACTTTAATTTCATAGTCCCGTTTAGCTTTTCTTATTCCCTTTTTAACGTCCCTCTTAATGTCAGTATACTGATTTATAAGATGACCCTCACCTCTTTTTATGCGCCTATAAATTCCTTTCTTCTGCCCTAAAAGATATTTGAGCCTATTATTCATCCATTTTGGGTCATTTCTACTTGATCTAATTTCTTTATACGGGATAAATGTTCTTTGGGCAGCCTGTATAGTGTTAAGAAAACTGTCATATTGATACCTCTCTTCTTCACCCCAGTCCACAGTTGATAAGTGTTCTCTAAGTCCATTATAATCTGCTAAGCGAAAATCTGGGACCATTACTGAATTATCCCTACTATCATACATCCATTCAATGCTAAAGGTAATTGACTAGTGGTCGCTTGAGCCGAGTTCCTCTGTAATTTCCAAATTATTAACAAGGGTTTCCTTGCTTGCCAGAACCAAGTCAAGTAGGTTATTTCCCCTTGTAGGTTCCGTTACAAACTGCTTCAAAAAGCAATCCTGAACTACTTCTAAAAAGTCGTTAGATTCCAAATTCCCTGTCATGAAATTCCAATCAATCTGACTAAAGTTAAAGTCCCCTAGAATCACTACGTTATCGTGTCTTGTGGCCTTAACAATTTCCTCCCAAAGTAGTCTCCCTTGTTCCCTATCCAAGTTTGGAGGACGGTAAATCACGCCTAAAATCAATTTTTCACACCCCTCTGAAAATTCTATCCAGACAGACTCTGTATGTGTTAATTCAGACTTTATACCCGTTTTTATGCAACAATTTAAATGATCACGGACATAGAGTGCCACCCCACCCCCTTTCCCGATACTTCTGTCTACTTGGAACAATTTAAAACCCTGAATGTGACATTCGGCAGGCAAGTCCCGATTTTTCATATTAAACCATGTCTCAGTTATTGCAAAAACATCAATATTACCCGTACTTGCAACTAATCTCAACTCGTCCATCTTATTCCTAGCACTACGACTATTGGTGTAATATATATTTAGAGACCCTCCTTTCTCTTTACCCTTCCTGCTCATCTCTGTTTTCCACTATACCTATTACTGTCCTTGTCATCTAGTGTCACTAGCTTTCCACTATCCACCTTATTCTGCCTATTACTAGTTCTCCTACAACTTATAATATTACTACACTGGGACTTCTCTGTTTTCCCCCCAAAACCCATACCACTAACTATTTCTAGTTTAAAGCCCTAACAGCTCCCTCCACTGCAGTTGCCAGTGCCCCCACCCCAGACCTGGATAAGTGAACCCCATCCCTGGCATACATGTCATTTCTGCCATAGAAGAGGTCCCAGTTGTCAATGAATGTTACTGAATTTTCCTTACAGTATTTGTCCAGCCAGCAATTGACACCAATTGCCCTGGACAGCCATTCATTTCCAACTCCTCTCCTTGGCAAAATACCACATATGACAGGGTTCCCACCCTTCTTCCTAATTATGTCTATTGCTGACCTAAACCTGCTAGTCAGGTCCTCACTCCTACGTCTGCCAACATCGTTGGATTTGAGTGGGAATTGCACATGAGTAAATAAAATTATCAAAGCTTATTTTTTGGGTAGCATTGAAAATTAGGTTGAACAAATATTCTGTTGGTGGGATGGAATGTGAAGGACCTGCCTAGAATGGGCCAACAGGCCTGCTGCAGTGTTCCTCCTTTCTTATGTTCTTATGTTCTTATATTGTTAGCCGTCTGGACGACATCATGAGAGGTAATGGGAGCAATCCTATTATCTGTCTCAGTGCTGGAGGCAACGATGTTGGCAGACGTAGGAGTGAGGACCTGACTAGCAGGTATAGGTCAGCAATAGACATAATTAGGAAGAAGGGTGGGAACCCTGTCATATGTGGTATTTTGCCAAGGAGAGGAGTTGGAGATGAATGGCTGTCCAGGGCAATTGGTGTCAATTGCTGGCTGGACAAACACTGTAAGGATAATGCAGTACCATTCATTTGCAACTGGGACCACTTCTATGGCCGAAATGACATGTATGCCAGGGATGGCATAAAATGGCATAAAATGGGGACTTGTAACAAGTGGTGTTCCACAGGGATCAGTCTTAGGCCCATTGTTATTTATAATATATATCAATGACCTTGATGAGGGAATTACTAGTGATATGAGCAAATTCGCCGACGACACGAAGATAGGTAGGATAATTGATTCAAACATAGATGTCATAGAACTTCAGGAAGATTTAGACAAACTTAATTCGTGGTCAGAAAAGTGGCAGATGCAGTTCAATGTAGATAAATGCAAGGTTCTGAAGCTCGGGAGTGTCCATAACCCAAGCACTTATAAGTTAAATAACGTAGAACTTAGCCATACAGATTGCGAGAAGGACTTAGGGGTGATGGTAGCAGCAACCTTAAACCAAGACAGCAATGCCTAAGCGTACGTAATAAGGCAAATAGATTACTGGGATTTATATCAAGAAGTGTTAGCAACAGAAGTCCAGAGGTTATATTACAGCTTTATACATCATTAGTAAGGCCTCACCTAGATTACGCAGCTCAGTTCTGGTCTCCATATTACAGAATGGACATAAATTCGTTAGAAAACATTCAGCGTAGAATGACTAAATTAATACATAGCATTAGAAATCTTCCTTACGAAGAAAGATTGAAGACCCTAAAATTACATTCACTTGTATGACGTAGAATGAGGGGAGACATGATCGAGGTATACAAGTGGAAAATGGGTATTAACAAAGGGGATATAAATAAGGTCTTGAGGATATCTCTCCAAGAGAGAACCCGCAATAATGGATTCAAGTTAGATAAGTTTAGATTTAGAAAGGATATAGGAAAGTATTGGTTTGGAAATAGGGTAGTTGATGAGTGGAACAGTCTGCCTAGTAGGGTTATTGAAGCTAGGACCTTGGGTAGTTTCAAATTTAGGTTGGATAAATTCATGAGTGAGAGGGGTTGGATTTGAGTGGGACTCGCGCATGAGTGGGTAGAATTGTCAAAGCTTATTTCTTGGGTAGCATTGAAAATTGGGTTGAGCAAATGTTCTGTTAGTGGGACGGATTGTGAAGGACCTGCCTAGTATGGGCCAACAGGCCTGCTGCAGTGTTCCTCCTTTCTTATGTTCTTATGTATTCTGTTAGTGGGATGGAATGTGAAGGACTTGCCTAGTATGGGCCAACAGGCCTGCTGCAGTGTTCCTCCTTTCTTATGTTCTTAATTTAGTCATTCTACGCTGAATGTTTTCTAACGAATTTATGTCCAATCTGTAATATGGAGACCAGAACTGAACTGCGTAATCAAGGTGAGGCCTTACTAACGATGTATAAAGCTGTAATATAACCTCTGGACTTCTGTTGCTTACACTTCTTGATATAAATCCCAGTAATCTATTTGCCTTATTACGTACGCTTAGGCATTGCTGTCTTGGTTTAAGGTTGCTGCTTACCATCACCCCCAAGTCCTCGCAATCTGTATGGCTAAGTTCTACGTTATTTAACTTATAAGTGCTTGGGTTATGGACACTCCCGAGCTTCAGAACCTTGCATTTATCTACATTGAACTGCATCTGCCACTTTTCTGACCACGAATTAAGTTTGTCTAAATCTTCCTGAAGTTCTATGACTTCTATGTTTGAATCAATTATCCTACCTATCTTCGTGTCGTCGGCGAATTTGCTCATATCACTAATAATTCCCTCGTCAAGGTCATTGATATATATTATAAATAATTTATCTAGCCTATTTTTAAAACTACACAACGTTTTAGCCTCTATAACTGTACTCGGGAGTTTGTTCAACTCATCGACAACTCTATTACCAAACCAATGCTTTCCTATATCCTTCCTGAATCTGAATTTATCCAACTTAAATCCATTGCTGCGAGTTCTGTCAATACTAGATATTTTTAGCACGCTATTTACATCACCTTTATTTATTCCTGTTTTCCATTTATACACCTCAATCATATCCCCCCTAATTCTACGCCTTTCTAGAGTGTGCAGATTCAGGGTCCTCAGTCTATCCTCATAGGGAAGATTTCTGATACATGGAATCAACTTAGTCATCCTCCTTTGTACGTTTTCCAGAGCATTTATATCCATTCTGTAATACGGTGACCAAAACTGTGCAGCATAATCTAGATGAGGCCTAACCAAGGATATATAGAGTTGAAGAACAACCTGAGGACTCCTATTATTTATGCTTCTTGATATGAAGCCAAGGATTGTGTTCGCTTTATTGCGAACACTTATGCACTGCTGTCTTGGTTTTAGATTACTGCTAACCAGAACTCCTAAATCCTTTTCGCAATCAGTAGCATCACTATCTCATTACCATAAAATATCAACACAGGGGTTCCTCAGGATAGTGTCCTAGGCAACCTATTATTCCTCATCTACATCATTTACCTACCAAATGATATGACAAATGTTGTAGATGAAACATTTGTCATATCTAATACAGATTCTGATACCCAACACAGTGAATGGAGGACCTCAAGATTTCTACCTAGTTAACAATCTAACGACTTTTTAGAAGTAGTTCAGGATTGCTTTTTGAAGCAGTTTGTAACAGAACCTACAAGGGGAAATAACCTACTTGACTTGGTTATGGCAAGCAAGGAAACCCTTGTTAATAATTTAGAAATTACAGAGGAACTCGGCTCAAGCGACCACAAGTCAATTACCTTTAGCATTGAATGGATGTATGATAGTAGGGATAATTCAGTAATGGTCCCAGATTTTCGCTTAGCAGATTATAATGGACTTAGAGAACACTTATCAACTGTGGACTGGGGTGAAGAAGAGAGGTATCAATATGACAGTTTTCTTAACACTATACAGGCTGCCCAAAGAACATTTATCCTGTATAAAGAAATTAGATCAAGTAGAAATGACCCAAAATGGATGAATAATAGGCTCAAATATCTTTTAGGGCAGAAACTCTCCAGCCTTGATGTAACATCCCTATTCACCAAAGTACCTACTACACAAGCTATCGATCTCTTGCGCAGGAAAATTGACGACTCGCTTGATCTTCCTCTTCCAGCCAGCGATTTCATCGACCTTGTTGAACTATGTGTGGGCTTTACATGTTTCTCTTTCGAAAACCAACTCTTTCAGCAAACTTTTGGACTACCCATGGGATCGCCACTTAGTGCCGTCCTTGCGAACCTATATATGGAACATTTGGAAGCCGAGCGATTTTCCACTATTATTCCCTCTTCTGTCACCTGGCTTCGTTATGTTGACGACATTCTCATCATAACTCCCAGACGCTTCAACGTTCAAGCTCTCCAACACGAACTCAACCAGGTTGAGCCATCAATCCAGTTTACACTAGAAGAAGAAGTCGACAACACTCTTCCTTTCCTTGATGTTCTTCTCTGCAAAGCTGACCATGAACTTCGTTTTAAAGTCTATCGAAAACCTACCAATCAACACGATCTTCTCCACTTCTACTCTCACCTCGACACCAAAATTAAACGTGGTGTAATTATAGGCTTTTTCCTGCGCGCACTCAGAATCTGCAGCAGTGAGTTCCTTGAAGAAGAATGCTCCCTCATTGAACAAGTTTTTCCAAACTTCACTATCCTCGTCACTTCATTAGAGACTGCAGACGACGGGCATTAAACATCTTCAACACACCCAGAGAAGACACTGCTGAGAAGAGATACATAGTCCTTCCCACCAACTCCATTTCCAAACAAGTTTCCAACATTTTTTCTAAGACCTCATTCTGAGTATCCACCTCCACATCCACCACCATTAAGGACATTACCAGTAACAGACAGGAAAAGCTTCAATCCACGGCAGGGGTATACACAATCCCTTGTAATGGCTGCAGCAAATTATACGTTGGCGAAACATCCAGAGACCTACAAACACGCATTTCAGAACACCAGTACGCAGGCAGGTCTGACGACTCAAGAAATGCCTGTGTTCAACACCGAAATTTACACAACCATTTAATCAACTACAGAAACGCAAGACTCATCGCCAGAGAAGACAACACGCAATACCGAAGAATCCTAGAATCATCACTCATCTGTATATCCAACAACTTCAACCAGAACAACGGCTTCTACAACATAGCTGAACCTATTGCCAAGAAACTTCTTCAACGCTATCCCACCTAGAACTCAAGAATGGTACACTGCAGGTCCTTTAAGTCACACAATGTTTTTAACTATCACACTACTTTTAAGACTCACATGCAGCTTTCTCCACCTGACCCAGCATTCTCCACCTGACTGTACCCTATATATATCTCCATGTTGCTCATTTTCCAGGTAGATCTGTCTGTGACTCGATAAAGCCCACTGCGTGGGCGAAACGTTGGCAATAAAGGATCATATTATACTGCTTATGTGTTTATTTGTCCATTGTGTCGGTATTTTATACCATTTATTTCCACAGAGGACAGGAGAGTTCCCAGGAGTAGAGGGTTTAGGAGAGAAGACAGTCCGTTTGGCACGAGAGAAAGCAGGTTGTGTGTGTATTGTTCCAGTCACGGTATTGTGCCTTTTTTGTTATTAATTTTTGCAGCCTGCATCGCTAGTTTGTGTGACATGTGCTCATCCTGTGAGCGATAGCACTAAAATATTACTTTACTTTTTTTATTAAGCACAATTGGATACACAAATAAAAGTTAAGGAGTACGAAGTGTTAGTCTTACTTACACTAAAAATACTCTTTTCCGTCATGTTAGAGAAAACTGTGTATCCTCCTCGTAGCCTTCACAGACGCAGTCTTGTTGAAACATCCCTTATATACAATATTCCTAATATAAATCTTAAGTCATGGCTTTGTCTCTGTAGATGCCTTCCTTTCTCATTACATTGTCAAATGCTCCAAACTTCGAACACTCGGAACTTTACTATAGTTCATCTCCCTACCTCTTCACCTTTCCTGTCTTCTGCCCAGGTGGATCCTGTCCCACAGGGATTTTGTCCTACTCCCATCAGACATTAGCTCTTCTGCAGTTCTCCTCTGTTCTCTTGTTCCTTTGATTACCTCCACTATTTCTACTACGACTACACTTACACTCCACTCTGCACTTTTTTTTCACTACCTTCTTAGTGCCACCTATATCACTGTTACACTTCTACTACTGATAACTGTCACTACTACTTCCTCCTCCAATTCTACCACTTCAGTCTCCCCCCTGGCATCCCCCCCTCTCATATATTCTGGCTCTCTTTCCTTTGCACTTTTGTAACAAGTTAATGGTCCAAGTGGGACCAAAGCGTCATCATAAGTTTTAGTCTCTTAAGTGTGGATTATTTGTGTAATGTTCTAGTCAAGGTATTGTACCTTCTAATTCTTTACAATTGGGTAAATTGTTATATCTTTTGGATATTATTACACTGATTTTATAAATTACAATACCAGAGTTAAGAATCTGGTAGTAAAGAATGTGAATGCAATCATATTTCCAATTTTAAGAAACTAGATCATTTCAAACATTTAAATCTCTTCGTTTAAGACAAAATTTAACAGGTCGATACTGTTTATACAATTTCAGTTTGTTCAGCTCTCTCGAAAAGGCCGACGGAGGCCTTGCTTGAAGATGGCATCTACGGAAGACAGGGAGGGAAGTCTGCTAGTACAGTATTTATAGACTTACAGGAAGGCAGGTGCGTGTCTCCTCTCGCCTTCCCGCCAGACCCACGCCCAACCTGTCACCCACACCCACTCTAATCTTCCCAGCCATTAACCACTGCATCACACACCTTTGTCTACGCAAAGCAGATATTCCTATTTTTTTTATCTGAGTATAAATGATCAATATATCTATAAATGGTTTCAGGAAACATTGCCCCAGCTGTGGAAAGAATATAGATATAATACAAAGAGGTAAAAAAAAAATATGTTCAATTTTCACAACGAGAAAGAAAACGCCAAAAATGTGGTCAAGCAAAAAAAAAATTAAACAGGCTTCAATTTCACACTATGACAAGGGCAGTACCTCCCTGGATGTAGTCTACCAACGTACTAACTGAAATACAGTATTAAGTTTTTCTTACACAAGTATTGCTTAATAACTGATCGATTACGTGTGTGTGAATGTCAGGAGTGGATGGTAGTACGACAACCCCGGAATGGGTGGCAGGTTGGCACTCTGGCCCGCCGCACCTTGGCAAACCCTCCCCGCCAGTAACCCAAAATATATGTGACGGAAGAAGTGTGCACACTTGTGGCATATTACGCACTGGTGAATACCAGCTCTTTGGCATTAATGTACTAACGCAACCCAAGATGCTATCATCTTTCCATTAATGCATAAACGCAACCCAAGGTACTACCAGCTCCATAGCATTAATGCATCAACGAAACCCAAAATACGACTTTTAATCTGATGGCTTTCATTTGTTATGCATCGCATGTATTCCTCGTTACGGTCAACAAAGTGAGAGGTGTTAAATGATGTTCAGTTTCCGAGAACACCCCGATGCTCAGTACTAGTTGTTCTTAATGCCAGAATTAAGTATATAATAACGTACAGGCAAGCAATCTCGCTGATAACTGTGATTAAGAGTTGTTACTTGTCAGTGATGTGCACCATGTTAACTGGTCACACTTCGGGTAATAGCTCCCCAGCCCCAACACAATCCAGGATATTACTAATCCCGTGGTGTGTGAACGATGGTGTGTTAACACCGTCATTCACGTTCGAACACCAGAGGCAACAATCATTAGTTAAGGAGTCAGGCACTGACTACCCCAGGAGATACAACCAGGGGAGTCCTCACCTCGCATTCTTTAAACTCTCATCTTGAAGTCGCCCCCCACCCATCCTAAATGACCGCCCCTCTCACATCTTTATTGTGAGTAGAGGTTAGATAGCTTTCAGCTGCTATTCACAACCGACTTTTGTAACCTTGAAATTCAGGGCCAACTTTGTAACAGCTTCGCCAAACTAGCCAACAAATACTCTTAATACGTTATCATTTGAAGTGGGTTCCTTGATGCCGATTAGAGGCTCTTGATCCAAGGTATTGAACCTGACTTCTTTCCTTAGATCCAACCTGATTACCTATTACTCCAGGCTCTGTATAACCCCTAGATTTAGCGCTTTCCCTACATAAGTGTACAGTAATTCATTAGAACAAAAAAAATAACACCATTACCAACATTTTTACACTCTTGTAAGAAATAGTTAAAAGTGGGTGTGATTGAAGTTCCTCAACACAAATGTATCCAGTTGGTCGGTCAACTGTGCATAATTACTTGAGGCCCTGTAATAAGGGCATACGGAATACATCACAACCATCTATCCATTGTTTTATTTCACTCCCGACACGACTTGTTGCCTTAAGTTTTAGGCCGTTATTTGGCGATATTGTTTTCATATTAGTTTCAAATGTGTTAACACTTTACACCTTGAATGAGACTACCTCGTAAATAATAAACAGAAAATGTTGAATGATTTGAATCTTTATTCAAAGAGTTAATATCTTATCGAAGATCCTTGCCTTTTCCCTCTGAATACTCGGCAGTTAATTTTCGACGTTTATATAATTCAGAAACCAAAATTGAGCTATACTAAAGGAACTAAACCTAAGGATGTTAAGAGACAGAAGGACCAGGGAAGACAATGTACAAATTGGGCAAGAGCATTGAAAAGGATGAACAGTGACAGACTTCAAAGTCGGAAACGGGTTCACAAGGACACAGCCGAGTCACAGGAATGTCAGAAAAATACTTCAGCCTCAGGGTGGTCAGGAAGTGGAATGACCTGGATATGGATAAAGTGGAGGCAGATTTCATACACAGCCTTAAGAATAAGTTCGACAGGGTTCCCGAGGTTAGTAGAGAGCCCGCGAACGGCTAAAAGTTTTTACACAACGAGGTGCTCATCACCGGCGTCCTCTGCTCAAGCAGGCCAGAACGGCAGAGAAGGAAGAGAGAATGACGGGGCCCATTCCCAAACATGGTGGATCATAACCTCACAAACCGCACACGCAGCAGTGCAAGCACATTACACTAGCAGCAGGCGGGCACACACGCACATAAACACACACACACCTAAGAACAGCATTCCGACATCTTAATAAAGAATCGTTCAGGACCCTGTACACTGTGTACGTTAGGCCCATACTGGAGTATGCAGCACCAGTTTGGAACCCACACCTAGCCAAGCACATAAAGAAGCTAGATAATGTGCAAAGGTTTGCAACAAGACTAGTCCCGGAGCTAATGGGTATGTCCTACGAGGAGAGGTTAAGGAAAATCTGTCGTGTCAGTATCATATATACACTTGTTTAGTGTATCTTTATAAAGCTGGTCCCTTTGCGTGTGACGTCACGGTACCCGCTGACGTCAGAGGCTCAGCGTATGTGTACAGCCTATCATAGGCAGACTGCCTCACTACGTTAGACCTACAGGCGAGACAGAAGGTGTGCTGGACTCTCCTCTAATTACTGTAAATATACCGTAACCATCCAACAAGGAGTATCTTTGACCTCCTATATATCTCTCCCAAGACCCACACGACAAATCGACCTGAGGACACTGGAGGACAGGAGAGATAGGGGGGACATGATAACGACATATAAGATACTGAGAGGAATTGACAAGGTGGACAGAGACAGAATGTTCCAGAGATGGGACACAGCAACAAGGGGACACAGTTGGAAGTTGAAGACTCAGATGAATCACAGGGATGTTAGGAAGTATTTCTTCAGTCACAGAGTGGTCGGGAAGTGGAATAGTTTGGGAAGCGATGTAGTGGAGGCAGGTTCCATACATAGCTTTAAGAAGAGGTATGATAAAGCTCATGGCGCAGGGAGTGACCCAGCAGCGGCCAGTGAAGAGGCGGGGCCAGGAGCTATGAATCGAACCCTGCAACCACAACTAGGTAAGTACACACACTAGGGGGCCAGAGACTACAAACCTCACTCAAGGAAAAAGGATCTTGGGGTGAGTATAACTCCAGGCGCATCTCCTGAGGCGCACATCAACCAAATAACTGCTGCAGCATACGGGCGCCTAGCAAACCTAAGAACAGCATTCCGACATCTCAATAAGGAGTCGTTCAGGACCCTGTACAATGTGTACGTTAGGCCTATACTGGAGTATGCAGCACCAGTTTGGAACCCGCACCTAGCCAAGAACGTAAGGAAACTAGAGAAAGTGCAAAGGTTTGCAACAAGTCTAGTCCCGGAGTTAAGGGGCATGCCCTACGAGGAGAGGTTAAGGTTAATCAACCTGACGACGCTGGAGGACAGGAGAGAGAGGGAGGATATGATAACGACATATAAAATACTGAGAGGAATCGACAAGGTGGACAGAGACAGGATGTTCCAGAGATGGGACACAGCAGCAAGGGGTCACAGTTGGAAGTTGAAGACTGATGAATCACGGGGACATTAGGAAGTATTTCTTCAGTCACAGAGTTGTCAGGAAGTGGAATAGTCTGGAAAGTGATGTAGTGGAGGCAGGATTCATACATAGCTTTAAGAAGAGGTATGATAAAGCTCATGGAGCAGGAAGAGTGACCCAGTAGCGACCAGTGAAGAGGCTGGGCCAGGTGAGGAGCAGGGGTGCGGTGGGGACAATACGGGAGCACTATTAACATCCGGGGTCCCAGACTATTCAACATCTTACCAGAAGATATCCGAAACACGGCTGGAACCAGTGTAGAAGCCTTCAAGAGGAAACTGGACAAGTATCTTCATCGGGTGCCAGATCAACCAGGCTGTGATGGATGTGGGGTAGCGGGCCTCCAGCAGCAACAGCCTGGTTGACCAGCCAAGCACCAGACGAGCCTGGCCCATGGCCGGGCTCAGAGTAGATAAACTCTCGAAACTCTTCAAAGGTATATCAAAGGTATCAAAGGAGCTGTGACTCGACCCCTGCAGCCACAACTAGGTGAGTGAGTACACTACTGGCCCGTATGCAATATAACACCTTCTAAGCTCACTTCACAAAGCTTTAACACAAAATGAGGAATGGAAAACTTAATAAGACAGACTGTCAGCAATTAAATGGAGAGCAACGGTGTGAGGATTCCTAGGAAGCAAGAAAGCTTTTGAGAACACAATTCAGATGACTATTACACAAACTAAAGTGATGGATAGGGTGCTTGAATGAATACAAGAATACATCAGTGACAGGAAACAATCACAGACGGCGAAAAGTGATCATGGGTAAGTGAAAGCTGTGCCTCCCCTCCCCCGCAACCAACCCACCCAAAATGGAAGACAGGGAAGTAAGTCTATTAGTACAGTATTTATAGAGGGAAATGCGAAGAGATGTCAGAGGTTTAAGAGGAAAAATACCCTCAACAGATATCGGCCACATGAAAAAATAGTGTTAAAATACTGAAAGTCAGAGGGGATGGAGAAGTCTCTCTAAAAAATGTCACCAAGAGATAAAAGTAAATTTCAAGAAATTCAAATGTTACACTAGTAAACTATAAAAAAAAGTTTTCAGACATATGGCTAGAGACCGTTACACAACTATTTCGAAGATATTTATGCGTGACCAAGGGAGGGATGAGAGCGGGAAGGGCAGGGGTGAGGAAGCTAAGCACACATCATAACACTGGTTGACGTGATGGTGTATTTCTAGCACATGTAGTGTGGTCAAGGAGTGGTGGCGCCTCGTCACAATATTAATCTGTTTCAACTCTGTGGCTAGTGATCGTTATCTTCAACGGTCGCCCTCAAGGACTTCTCACTCATCAACACAACCCGCTCACACCTCGTCTCGCCACTACCTCCAACT
>WNWK01010682.1:0-68916 GCA_009830355.1 Cherax destructor | reverse complement strand
AAACTCGATTATGGTGACCAGATATATTCGGCGGCCTCCCCTGCTACTCTTTCAAGTTAATCCCATCCATCACCAGGGATTGCGTTTATGCCTTGGTGCTTTTCGTTCTTCCCCGGTTGAGAGCCTCTATGTAGAAGCAAACATTCCATCCTTGTCAGATCCGTCGTGATGCACATTGCCTTCGCTATTATGTTCGCTCTCATGACCTCTGCAATCCTTCCATGTATAGGATTGTCACAGATGTTAGTAGACGCTCTTTATTTGTTCGTCGCCCCTGTTTACTTCGTCCCTTTTCTCTTCGTCTACATTCACTCTTGTCTTCCCTTCAGCTACCACCTTTCTATGTTCATGTGACATCTCCCTTTTCCCCTACCCTCTTGGGAAGTTCCTGCTGTCCGTGTCTGTCCTTTTCCTCTGCCTTGCGCGAAAGCCCAACTACCTACGGCGGCTTCTCGCTCTTTTTTTCTAGACTACTTCCGTTCTCATTCCCATGCCATCGCAGTGTATACCGATGGTTCAAAGTCATCTGGCGGCGTCGGATTCGCAGCAGTGTTTCCGGACAGCGTCGTGCGAGGTCATCTATTACCCTCAGTTAGCATATTTACGGCTGAATTGTATGCCATTCTTGTGGCACTTATCCGTATAGCACCTATGCCTGGTCGTTTCAGTCTCCCTTTGTGCTTTACAGGCTATCCGTATCTCTAGCAAACACAAGGATATTGTTTTTTGTTGGGTCCCTGGTCATGTTGACGTACAGGGCAATGAACAGGCAGACACTGCTGCGCGGTCAGCAGTACATGACCTTCCAGTTTCATATAGAGGTGTTCCTTTCACGGACTATTTTGCGGTCATTGCTACCCACCTTCGCATCCGTTGGCAACAACGCTGGTCTGACCTACTGAATAACAAACTTCATTCTATTAAACCGAGTATAGGTTTCTGGTCTTCTTCTTGTCACCAATGTCGAGGTTGGGAGACTACACTCTCCCGTCTTCGCATCGGCCACACTCGTCTTACTCACGGGTATCTCATGGAGAGGCTCCCTGCCCCTCTCTGTGAGAATTGTCAGGTTCCAGTGTCTGTTCGCCATATTCTGTTGGACTGCCCACTCTATCAACGAGCACGCAGAATTTACCTCCAACGGCGTCTTCGCTCTGCGGCCCTTTCTTTACCTTCCCTTCTTGCTGATGGACCCTCCTTTAATCCTGACTCTCTCGTTGACTTTTTGACAGAAACTGACTTACTACACAAACTCTGAAAATTATGCCTCTAGCACCTCCCTCAGTCACTTTTACCTCAATCTCTTGCTATACTCTATCCTTGCACTATCCACTACCCTGCTGCACTCCATACCCTACTAATCATCCCTCTCCCTCTTACAATCCATTATCCCTGCATCCTGCCCTACCCTGCAGCGCTGTATGACCCCTGTGGTTTAGCGCTTCTTTTGATTATAATAATAATGTGACCCAGCTCTCCTTTAACACAGCCACAGCAACCTTTACAGTACATCTGTCCTCATCTCCCTCTAAACCACAATCTATAAATTCGATTCAAGTCGTAATGAACGACTGTAAATAAATAAGACAAAGGTGGACAGTGGTTCATGGGGACTTACATTGAGTTCATGGGGATGAAAATTACAATACTGATATGTCACCCCCGACAAAATGAGGAATTAGAAACATGTACAACACCTGAGTATATTTATTTGAAGACGTTTCTCCAACCAGTAACTGTATCAGTTCAATACATAACTATTTGAAGGTGTTATAACTGGAGACAGTAGAACACGGGGTAATCAGTCCCTCACCTTGGAAGCCAGTGTTCAGCGCTTCATCTTCCACTGTCTTGTGTATAGTTCTGCAAGGCTGAAGGAATGATTGGCGAAAAGTCTTCAATTAAGATACCCAGGTGTTGCACATGTACCTAACTCCCCACGGGGAGGAAGAGCAGGGCGAGTCACAAGGAAACTACAGTGTGAGTGTACGTGGCGTGTACGTGGCATGTAAGTTATGTAATGTCGGTGAGCACCTTTTTGAAGTATTCATAGATGAGATATGTGATGGTTGTAGAACAGCATACTGGTATGGCGTGATGAAGTCTAGTGGTGATGATGGTTGTGGTGGTAGTGATGAGTGTGGTGAAGGTGATGGTTGTGTGGGGGTGTGGGTGGGTATGAGTGGTGGCATGAGGTGTAGGTGGGAATTGTGGAGGGGGGTACATGAGGTGTGAGGGGGGTCGAGTGGTGGAGGGGGGTACATGAGGGGAGTGAGGGGTGGGAGGGGGTAGTGTGGAGGTGGGTCATGGTGTGTGGAGGTGGGCAGGGTGTGAGGGGCATGAGTGTTGGAGGTGGTACATGGTTGTGGAGGTGGTAAGGGTGTGGAGGTGGACATGTGTGTGGAGGTGGTACATGATGGTGAGGTGGGTACATGAGGTGTGGAGGTGGGTACATGAGGTGTGGAGTTGGATGAGATGTGGAGTTGGGTACATGGGGTATGGAGGTGGGTACATGAGGGTGTGGAGGTGGGAATGGTGTGGGTGGGTGATGAGTGTGTGGAAGTGGGTAATGAGGTGTGGAGGTGGGACATGAGGTGTGGAGGTGGGTACATGAGGTGTGGAGGTGGGAGGGTGGGTGGTGGGACATGAGGTGTGGGACATGGGCGTGGAGGTGGTACATGAGGTGTAGGTGGGTCATGAGGTGTGGAGGTGGGACATGAGGTGTGGAGTGGGTACATGAGGTGGGGGTGGGACTGAGGTGTGGAGGTGGGTACATGAGGTGTGGAGGTGGGTACATAGTGTGAGGTGGGTATGAGTGTGGAGGTGGGACATGGTGTGAGGTGGTGTGGGATGGGACATGGGGAGGTGGGACATGAGTGTGAGGTTGGACATGGTGGGAGGTGGGACATGAGTGTGGAGGGGGACATGAGGTGTGGTGGTGGGTACATGAGGTGTGGTGGGTACATGAGGCGTGGAGGTGGGTACATGAGGTGTGGAGGTGGGTACATGAGGTGTGGAGGTGGGTACATGAGGTGTGGAGGTGATACATGAGGTGGGGGTAACATGAGGTGTGGAGGTGGTACATGAGGTGTGGAGGTGGATACATGAGGTGTGGAGGTGGATACATGAGGTGTGGAGGTGGGTACATGAGGTGTGGAGGTGGGTACATGGGTGTGGAGGTGGATACATGAGGTGTGGAGGTGGGTACATGAGGTGTGGAGGTGGATACATGAGGTGTGGAGGTGGGTACATGAGGTGTGGAGGTGGGTGTGTGTGGACAGTGTTTTGTAATAGTATGGTCAGGTGTCTTAGAAAAGTCTTAAGACCTTGACACCCCCTTTTACAGACGCTGGACCAACCTCTTACAGAACATTGTTGACCACCACCACCATCACCACCACCATCACCAACATCATCACCAACATCATCACCTGCACCATTACCACCACCATCATTACCACCATCATTACCACCATCACCACTACTATCACCTCCACCATCATCACCTCACTATCATCACTACACCACCACCACACCATCATCACCACACCATCATCACCACACCATCACCATCACCACACCATCATCACCACACCACCATCACCACACCACCACTTCACCATCACCATCATCACCTCACCATCATCACCTCAACATCATTACACCATCACCACACCACCACACAATCACCATCACCACACCACCACACAATCACCATCACCACACCACCACACAATCACCACCACCACACAATCACTATCACCACACCAAAAGTAAGATTCATTATCAATTTTTATATATAAGAAATAAATACTTATAGTATATATAAATAATATAATAATGTTAACATGCTGGAGGTATTTCCAGTCTTTTTCTAATTGACGAAGAAAGTAGACTAGTGACTGTTGATGTACCTGTTGTTGATGCACCTGTTGTTGATGCACCTGCTGATCTAACTGTTGTTGACGCACCTGTTATTGCCGCACCTACTGATGCACCTGTTATTGCCGCACCTACTGATGCACCTGTTATTGCCGCACCTACTGATGCACCTGTTATTGCCGCACCTACTGATGCACCTGTTATTGCCGCACCTGCTGATGCACCTATTGTTGACGCACCTGTTGTTAATGCCCTTATTGTTGATGTATGTATTGATGCACCGTTTGTTGTATTTGCTGATGTATTGTTCACCTGTTGATATATATATATATATATATATATATATATATATATATATATATATATATATATATATATATATATATTAATACTTCTGCTCGTGTATCATAATATTCCTGTTGATTTATCTATTGATGCAACTGTTGTCTGTTGATGCTCATATTGATGTACCTGTTAATATACAATACAGTATCTACCTGTTAATGTACCCGTTGATGTATCTGTTTATGCACTTTTGGCCACCACCATGACACATCACTACAGTCACGTACCATGGCGGTGTTGGGGTCAAGTCCAGCAGACATACCAACCAATATGCAGACTTACCAGCCAGTATACCAGTAGACATGCTTAGCCAGTTTGCAGCACACATGCTAGTACACATGCTAGCAGACATGCTAGTACACATGCTAGCAGACATACTAGTAGACATGCTAACAGACATACTAGACATGCTAACAGATATACCAGTCAATTTGTCAGTTGGCATGGCAGTAGACATGTCAGCAAACATGCCAGTAGACATGCAAGCAGACATGCTTTCATGACTCACATCATGACTTGTTTCAGTAATCTCAGGTCCTTCATAGAGGCTGCTTTGATGTTTACTGAAGCACTCTTGATCCAAGGAATTGGAACTACCCTCCCATTACTTGGGTCAGATCTCATTACCGTTCATTCCCAGTCCACTACACACTACCTCCACACATTCACCACTTCTCTACTACTACTACTAAAATTAATAATAATTATAATAATAATTAATAATAATGAAAATAATAATAATAATGGAAATAATAATAATAATAATAATGAAAATAATAATAGGCTTTATTTGCATTAGTAAGCTTAGCTATAATATAATAATAATAGTAATAGTATATTTATTTACTACAAGTACATGTACAAGGTATACAGGCCTAGCTGACATCAATGACATACTACTATATAGAAAGCCGCTTGTTATGCTGAGCATTTCCCGCAAATTAGGTCAGTGTCCCAGGATGCGACCTACACCAGTCCACTAACACCCAGGTACCAATTTTACTGATGGGTGAACATAGACAACAGGTGTAAAGAAACACGCTCAATGTTTCTACCCTGGCTGGGAATCGAACCCAGACCCTCAGGCCACCAGAGCCGCTGCAATCATGACGTTTCCATTTTCTTTCTGATGTTACATTAGCTTATGATAATTTACTCAGCTTCATTGATTGTTGTGTGTGCATAATGTGTGTACAAGTTAGCTTCTAGGTTCTCTTAATCTGTATTGTTCTCATTTAGATATTCGGTACTAAACCAAGCTACTACTAGTCTGCCTTCAACGTTCACTCATCTCAGTAATGGAAGAACTGTCGTATGTGTTTATATCTCAGAGGTTGGCTCTTTTTCAAGACCTTTTCTTTTACTCTTTTGACCTTTTTCTGTAACTCATAGTTTTTAATGAAGTTTTGAAAGTGAATTCAGTCATTATTCCTGTTTACCAGAGATTGTGAACCACTGTCTTCCAAGCCTAGAACAACACAGTTTACCTCCTGCCTTCCCTTGGGAAGCACTGCTTCACAGTTTACCTCCTGCCTTCCCTTGGGAAGCACTGCTTCACAGTTTACCTCCTGCCTTCCCTTGGGAAGCACTGCTTCACAGCTTACCTCCTACCTTCCCTTGAGAAGCACTGCTTCAAGCTACCTCTGCCTTCCTTGGAAGCACTGCTTCACAGTTACCTCCTACCTTCCCTTGGAAGCACTGCTTCCTACCTCAGGCTTGTACCTCCTACCTTCCCTTGGGAAGCACTGCTTCACAGCTTACCTCCTACCTTCCTTGGAAGCACTGCTCACAGCTACCTCCTACCTTCCCTTGGGAAGCACTGCTTCACAGCTTACCTCCTACCTTCCCTTGGGAAGCACTGCTTCACAGCTTACCTCCTGCCTTCCCTTGGGAAGCACTGCTTCACAGCTTACCTCCTACCTTCCCTTGGGAAGCACTGCTTCACAGCTTACCTCCTGCCTTCCCTTGGAAGGAGTTAGGGGTCTCTGCTAACATGAAGATGACGCTGAGGTCTCAGTGAGCTAGAGACAAGGTTAACAAGTGCACGTGTCTTGACTGAGCTCTGGAACCTTGCAGGTGTTGACCCCTGATGGGGTTTGACGATATATCCATCTATAATATTTGTTATAAAGTTCATTAGTATTATGTCTTCATTACTGGTGGTGCACATCCAAACATTGTCATTGTTTTACTCCCTTCAATGGAGGTTCCTTGATGCTGGTGAAGGGCTCTTGATTCAAGGAATTAGTCCTGTTCTACCCTTCCTTGGAGTGAGCCTGACACCCTAGATCCCTCTCAACCACTGACACCCACTCAAGCACTTTATTCCTCTCCACCACTGACACCCACTCAAACACTGGATCCCTCTCCATGGAGCTGAACTCTTCTCCAGGCTGAGGGACTGACCACCTCAAATAGTTTTTCTCCAAGGTTGATGGACTGATTACATTATCTTTATTTCACTACTACATCTGCTCCTCTGCATTTGACTGAAGAAGCCTCCTGTTAGGCGAAACGTTTTATCAGTAAATATACCCAACTGTGCACGTGTCTTAATCCACGTTCTGAGTTACACTATGAGGTCAAGAATGGTATGTCATGGAAAACATGACTCATGACTGGCCATGTAGATTTATGTTCACTCGTCCACACCTCAGGTCGTCCACACCTCAGGTCGTCCACACCTCAGGTCGTCCACACCTCAGGTCGTCCACACCTCAGGTCGTCCACACCTCAGGTCGTCCACACCTCAGGTCGTCCACACCTCAGGTCGTCCACACCTCAGGTCGTCCACACCTTAGGTCGTCCATACACCTCAGGTCGTCCTCACCCAATAAATACTGGCAAGGGACAAGTGAAAACTGAAAATTAATCCCATATAATTTGACTCTGGTTTTTCTTTACATTAATAATAAATTCATGAAGGAATGAAGAGGCTAAATAACTTCTCACTCTGGTGGCATGGAAAAGGACAAAATAAGACTACTCTAACAATAATGAAAAAAAAACATACTAAGGCAGAAGAGAAAAAAAATTAAACCGCTGATAGAGATGGTAATGGATGGAGGTGTGTGACATCTTCAACTCAGGAGCTGGTGCTCTAGCTCTGGACCTACTTCTGACGCCAACATTTACTTCTAATCAAGTGATGCTGATTCTTCCAGGAATCAGTAAAGCATTGAAGAGCAGTAGCATTTCCACGTGTGTGATATGTGACTGAATATAGACCATACAGCTACTAAGTTACAAAGAGGTGAAAGCTTTACAAGTACAGAGCTTGCAAGACAATGCAGTGGATTCACATATGGAATGTACATTGCTCGTCATTAAAGTACGTCGGCCCCTCTGAAATCATGACATCCTTCAACCGTCTAGGAATTGATTAACACACATTCTTAGGGGTTGCATGAGGTAAGTCCCCTACGACTCAGTGATGGCGTCCTAAAGCCGTGGGAGTGGGTTCATACCCTTCCCTAGTAGACCTACCTCTTTTCATCTCATCATAGAGGTTTTTAGTGAGGTTAACGTTTGGGAAATTTCCTGGCCAGTCATTGAAGAAGGGCACTTCACAGTCACGAAGCCATTAAACAACAGATTTCGCGGTGTGGCAAGGAGCACTGTTTTGCATAAAAAGATTCTTGTACCACACTGAACTCAAGATTTGGGTACATAATAACAGATCATTTCTAGGTACGTTGGCACAGTTAACGTTAGTGGCTACGTTTTTCTATGCTTCCTTTGATGTGCTTTTGGTGTGGGCATGTCATGAACACTTCTAAAGGAACCGACGCAACCAGGTCCTCAATGGACGCTCGCACACATCAGTGTAGTTCACACTTACCCTGATATGTGAGAAATGCCCACTTGTTGATGTATAAGTGTTGACGCCCGATTCAGCAAGAAGACTTAGTATAGTCAGCACAGGAGTCAGACTAATCAGGAATGGTATCACTGTCACTGAAACGAACTGCTGTCTTGTGTCGTGTGAGGAGAAGTAGAATTGTCACTAGTATCATTCGTCTAGTTATGCTGTCTCAACACTCGTTCCTCCAGCTTGGCCTCAGCTTGAATGTTATCACTGTATTTCATATGACCGACGTAAGCGTCTTTAATTGTCCTACTGGTACTTTCTTTCCTTGAACATGTTTCCCTGAAGCTATCTGAAGATACGATACAGATCAATGAATATAGGAACAGGCTTGTGTGTACCAGGGACTTGACCGCAATGTTGCAGCATAACCTGGTACAACCTTACTCTCCTTGACAGTAGTGTTACGGGATATAGCGAACTTATCTTTCGCCTCCTTCAAGATTTTCCCGCATTCTCTGGACGATAAGCTGGGACTTCTGCTTTCCAGTAGCGCTGAAATTATCAGGCTCATAGACAGGGTGAGGTGGAACGAACAAGATTTCATAAGGCAAACACCTGTCACAATGCATAATGAGATGTTTCACCAAGCGAGCGGCTGTGGAAGAGGTCAAGGTACTCTCCACATCTGGAAAGGCGTCATCCCATGTGGTACAGCTCGGATTGATAGTTATCAACACCTGGATTTTGAGTTGTGTGTTGAGCAAGACCCTAGGTTGTGGGATGGCATGTGGCCTCGGACACTTTGATGAAGCTACACCAAAGATCCTGCATAATGGCATTAATAAACTCTAAACCGCTGTCTAACAAGAACACGCAGACAAGTATAGCGCAAAATAATTCTCGTACGGAAATTTCCATTTGTCTCAACAGTTTTATCTGGAATGGATACGAGTTCGCAGTACTGGATGACGTTATCGACCATCACGAGCAGGTGTTTGTTACCTTTCTTCAAGGGCAAGAAATCTGTTAACAGGTCAATGTATTTTTCTCTCCCACATCTCCTTCGTGACAGGATACTTGAGGAGCGGGTTAGGAGCTCTGACGGTGTCTTTTTGCTAGAGGTAGAATATGTATTTAACTATTCATGTATCTACTGTATTCCGAAATCTCTTTTGCCATCTCAGGCAGTTTTACCAGGATCCACTAGTCTAACAACTCGGCACACCACGCCTTGCTTGACCCCCAGTTCCCTCACAGGTACAAGCAGCTTCAACAGCAGGTTATCATTCCCCTTTGTGAGGAACCTGAGTACAGGTGACCAGACTGCGCCTCGACGTTGGTTACTCTAGATCCTCAATGCAGTAATGTATCTAAACAGCATGCCGGCTTTGGCAGGTTGCTTACCAGCAACATATAGGAGTGCCAGGTTATAGTCATTGAAATTAAGAGACCATTAAACATGTTTTCCTGAAATATCTTTGTTCACAGGAGCAAGTGGTCTCTGTAAATTTTGATGGGATTCTTATAGAAATTTCTAAAATGCCTTAAAGCCCAAATACTGGCTAAAATCTCTTGTTTTGTAAACAAATAATTCTTTTTGGCCTTGTTAAAAATTCTGCTAACATAAGCTGTTCCTTACCATTCGACTCTTGTGACAAGATAGCAACTTTGCTAACATCACTGGTTATAGTGAACTCTTTGGTGAAGTCAGAAAAATTTAAGAACGGGCTGTCAACCTATTCTTAAGTGACATAAATGTTTTTACTTGGTTGCAAGTCCATTCAATGGGAAAATTATTTTTGAGAAGTTGAGTCACTGGAGCGGCACTTGTAGAAAACCCGACAATGGAGGTACAACAGAATCCGGCTGGGTATAGGAAGAAGTGAACTGTGTCTGCTGTCACAAGTCTAGTGGAAATTTTGAATAGCAGAGAGCTCTAACTCGTCTATCTATTCCATTCTAGGTCACTACGTGGATCAGGAACTGTTTCTTGAGAGACTCGCATTGAAAGAGCTTTACCTTAAGTTTAACATCTGCTACTTTATTCAACACCCATTCGAATTAAGTTTTACAAGATGTGAATATACATGTTGGGAAATCGTAATGAGTTCGTCTAGACAGATCATGAGAGTAAGGCAAAGTGTTCATTTTTTTCCTCTTTATCTTGTTCTCGCTTCTCACGACTACAGCGAGGGTACTGCCACTGGGAAGGGTGTCAGTAGCAGCCACTGGGAAGGGTGTCAGTAGCAGCCACAAGCACACTAACAAGCACCTCTCACCACACTGTCTACCACTGGGCAGGAGCTACTGGAGGAGGTGGATAATAAACTAAGACTAATCTAACAATAACAACACAAAACACAACAATTCTCCACCATGGAGGTGAAAGATAAAAAAAAGGGACTGGAACTACTGATAGAGATAACGATGGACGACCCGAGGTGTACTCACCTATTTGTGGCTGCAGGGGTCGATACTCAGCTCCTGGCCCTGCCGCTTCACTGATCGCTACTAGGTCATCTGTCTCCCTGCTCCATGAGCTTTATCATACCTCGTCTTAAACCTGTGTATGGTTCCTGCCTCCACTACATCACTTTCCAGACTATTCCACTTCCTGACAACTCTGTGGCTGAAGAAATACTTCCTAACATCCCTTTGACTCATCTGAGTCTTCAACTTCCAATTGTGCCACCTTGTTTCTGTGTTCCATCTCTGGAACATCCTGTCTCTGTCCACCTTATCTATTCCTCGCAATATTTTGTATGTCATTATCATGTCTCCCTAACCCTCCTGTCCTCCAGTGTCGTCAGACCGATTTTCCTTAACCTTTCTTCGAAGGACAATCCCCTTAGCTCTGGAAGTAGCCTTGTTGCAAACCTTTGCACTTTCTCTAATTTCTTGACGTGCTTGACCAGGTGTGGGTTCCAAGCTGGTGCTGCATACTCCTGTATGGGTCTGATGTACACGGTGTACAATGCCTTGAACGATTCCTTACTGAGGTATCGGAACGCAATTCTCGGGTTTGCCAGGCGCCCATATGCTGCAGCATTATCTGGTTGATGTGTGCTTCCGGAGACGTGCTCGGTGTTATACTCACCCCAAGATCTTTTTCTTTGAGTGAGGTTTGCAGTCTCTGGCCACCTAGCCTATACTCTGTCTGCGGTCGTCTTTGCCCTTCCCCGATCTTCATGACTTTGCATTTAGCTGGGTTAAATTCGAGTAGCCAGTCGTTGTACGACGTGTCCAGTATGTCCAGGTCTCTTTGTAGTCCTGCCTGATCCTCATCTGATTTAATTCTCATTAACTTCACATCATCTGCAAACAGGGACACTTCTGAGTTTATCCCTGCCGTCATGCCATTCACATATACCAAAAACAGCACTGGTCCTAGAACTGACCCCTGTGGAACCCCGCTCGTCACAGGCGCCCATTGTGATACCTCATCTCGTACCATGACTCGTTGTTGCCTACCTGTCGGGTATTCTCTAATCCATTGCGGTACCCTTCCTGTTATACGTGCCTGATCCTCTAGCTTCTGCACTAATCTCTTGTGAGGAACTGTGTTGAAGGCCTTCTTGCAGTCCAAGAAAATGCAGTCAACCCACCCCTCTCTCTTGTTTCTTACTTCTGTTACCTTGTCATAAAACTCCAGGTTTGTGACACAGGATTTGCCTTCCCTGAATCCGTGCTGGTTGTCATTTATAATCTTGTTCCGTTCCAGGTGTTCCACCACTCTCCTCCTGATAATCTTCTCCATGACTTTGCATACTATACACGTCAGTGACACTGGTCTATAATTTAGTGCCTCGTTTCTGTTTCCTTTCTTAAAAATGGGAACTACATTTGTATCCGATCAAATGTAAACCTACATCTCGTATCAATTCAAACTGCCAGCCAGCCATGCAACATGCAACATGCACCATTTCTTCCGTTCATTCATCCTTGTTGGCCTTGTACTTAGTGCAGCTCAGTACGTGACTGCTTGCGTCCCTCAGGAATGATCAGCCTCCAAGCTGCCTACATCTCTCCAGTAGACCTGGCTCCTGGCTCATCTACAACCACCTTCACCTCTTGTAGACAACCCAGTAAACCAACGATAGTTGTGCTTATACTCAGTTTGCACAGCTACCTGTTACGCTACTGCGCTACCAGTCACTGGGTAACATTCTATGTTCTCCAAGGATAATAATGCCCCAATATATTGAGACTTTACTTGAAACAATCAACGGCTTACAACTAACTATGTATCATATGCAAATATTCTACTCGGGACACCACCTCAGAAACGGCTAAGTCAACCATTAACTCCAGGAAAGCAGCCAAACCCCATCGAGCGCCTTGCAAGCACCATCTTCAGCAAGCGCCCTAGAACCTTCCTCTTGCGCAAAAAAAGGCAATTGCAAAAAGTTACTCCCCTCCCCGCCAACTCAGCGTCATGCAGTTATATATTTGTTATAATTGTGTGAAACTGATGGGTAAGTGTTATACCCCCTTCAATGAAATTGATTTCATTAAAGACACTACACACACACTTGTATTAAAATGCGCCAAAGTGGCTAGGCCACTTACCTTTATTACCCCACCTACCCCCACCCACCCTTTTCCTATATTTCCATCCTTACCTATCCTTCCCCATCTTACCAAAACTCTGGTAATTAAAGCTCAAAGCTACCAGTCATATTTCTACACAAATGCCACGTTGGATTAGCTAGCAGATAAGCAGTCTACACCCAATATATCAACAAGAGGTACAGTAGGTGGAGCAGGAGCTGAAGAACGTCCATTGTCAGTAAGGGTTAGCTGCTGTCAGCAAGGGTTAAAAGATGTCAATAAGGGTCGGCAACCGTCAGTAAGGGGTGAAAGAAATAAGAGGTAGCCACAGTAAGGGATGAAAGAAACTAAAAGATGGCCACTTTCAGTAAGGGGTGCAGGAACAAGGTGGCCACAGTAAGGGGTGCAGGAACAAGGTGGCCACAGTAAGGGGTGCAGGAACAAGGTGGCCACAGTAAGGGTGCAGGAACAAGAGGTGGCCACAGTAAGGGGTGCAGGAACAAGAGGTGGCCACAGTAAGGGGTGCAGAAACAAGAGGTGGCCACAGTAAGGGGTGCAGGAACAAGGGGTGACCACAGTAAGGGGTGCAGGAACAAGGGGTGGCCACAGTAAGGGGTGCAGGAACAAGGGGTGGCCACAGTAAGGGGTGCAGGAACAAGGGGTGGCCACAGTAAGGGGTGCAGGAACAAGAGGTGGCCACAGTAAGGGGTGCAGGAACAAGGGGGCCACAGTAAGGGTGCAGGAACAAGGGTGGCCACAGTAAGGGTGCAGGAACAAGAGGTGGCCACAGTAAGGGGTGCAGGAACAAGGGGTGACCACAGTAAGGGGTGCAGGAACAAGGGGTGACCACAGTAAGGGGTGCAGGAACAAGGGGTGACCACAGTAAGGGGTGCAGGAACAAGGGGTGGCCACAGTAAGGGGTGCAGGAACAAGGGGTGACCACAGTAAGGGGTGCAGGAACAAGAAGTGGCCACAGTAGGTGCAGGAACAAGGGTGCCAGTAAGTGCAGGAACAAGGGGTGACCACAGTAAGGGTGCAGGAACAAGGGGTGACCACAGTAAGGGGTGCGGAACAAGAGGTGGCCACAGTAAGGGTGCAGGAACAAGGGGTGACCACAGTAAGGGTGCAGGAACAAGGGTGACCACAGTAAGGGTGCAGGAACAAGAGGTGGCCACAGTAAGGGGTGCAGGAACAAGGGGTGACCACAGTAAGGGTGCAGGAACAAGGGGTGACCACAGTAAGGGGTGCAGGAACAAGGGTGGCCACAGTAAGGGGTGCAGGAACAAGGGGTGACCACAGTAAGGGTGCAGGAACAAGAGTGCCACAGTAAGGGTGCAGGAACATAACATTCGCCGGCATGTGACCCAGTAACTGGATGCAACGGACAGATACCTCCACATGTTTTCTGGACCTGTCTGACTGGCAGTTACCCATTACTCCGTCAACGCTACCTCCTCCCCACTTCCTCCCTTCCCCACACCTCCACCAACCTGCCCCTCCCTCCCTCGTTCATCCCCACCATCACACCCACACTACCTGACCACATTAAGAACATCACTGTCACCACAACCATCACCATCATCAAACCACCACCATCACAGCCACCATTATCACCACAACCATCATAACCACCACTATCTCCACCACCATCACAGCCACTATTATCACCTCCATTATCACCACCACCATCACAACCACCATTATCTCCACTACTATCACAACAGCCATCACCACTATCATAACTACCACTATCTCCACCACCATCATAACCACCACTATCTCCACCACCATCATAACCACCACTATCTCCACCACCATCATAACCACCACTATCTTCACCACCATCATAACACCACTCCACCTCTCCTATCCCCACCATCATAACCACCACTATCTCCACCACCATAACTACCACTATTTCCACCACCATAACTACCACTATCTCCACCACCATCATAACCACCACTATCTCCACCACCATCATAACTACCACTATCTCCACCACCATCATAACCACCACTATCTCCACCACCATCATAACTACCACTATTTCCACCACCATCATAACCACCACTATCTCCACCACCATCATAACCACCACTATCTCCAACACCATCATAACTAACACTATCTCCACAGCCATCATAACTACCACTATCTCCAACACCATCATAACCACCACTATCTCCAACACCATCATAACTAACACTATCTCCAACACCATCATAACTAACACTATCTCCACCACCATCATAACTACCACTATCTCCAACACCATCATAACCACCACTATCTCTAACACCATCATAGCTAACACTATCTACAACACCATCATAACCACCACTACCTCCACCACCATCATAACCACCACTATCTCCACCACCAACATAACTACCACTATCTTCACCTCCATCATAACTACCACTATCTCCACCACCATCATAACTACCACTATCTCCACCACCATCATAACCACCACTATCTCCACCACCATCATAACCACCACTATCTCCAACACCATCATAACTAACACTATCTCCACCACCATCATAACTACCACTATCTCCACCACCATCATAACCACCACTATCTCCACCATCATCATAACTACCACTATCTCCAACACTCAAAGTTCGTTGCCTCTTCAAACAACCTTGTAGTAATGATGTTTTAAATACAATTATCACAGGCAGCTCTCCTTGTATATACACCCTCATGTATATCTCTCCTTGTATATACACCCTCATGTATATCTCTCCTTGTATATACACCCTCATGTATATCTCTCCTTGTATATACACCCTCATGTATATCTTTTGTATATACACCCTCATGTATATCTCTCCTTGTATATACACCCTCATGTATATCTCTCCTTGTATATACACCCTCATGTATATCTCTCCTTGTATATACACCCTCATGTATATCTCTCCTTGTATATACACCCTCATGTATATCTTTTGTATATATACTCTCATGTATATCTCTCCTTGTATATACACCCTCATGTATATCTCTTGTATATATACTCTCATGTATATCTCTCCTTGTATATACACCTCATGTAAATCTCTTGTATATATACTCTCATGTATATCTCTCCTTGTATATACACCCTCATGTATATCTCTTGTATATATACTCTCATGTATATCTCTCCTTGTATATATACTCTCATGTATATCTCTTGAATATATACTCTCATGTATATCTCTTGTATATATACTCTCATGTATATCTCTGTATTAGCTATCATGTATACTTCATGTATATCTCTTCTTTGTATATATACTCTCATGTATATCTCTCCTTGTATATAACCCTCATGTATATCTCTTGTATATATACTCTCATGTATATTCTCTCTTGTATATACACCCTCATGTATATCTCTTTGTATATATACCTCATGTAATATCTCTTTGTATATAACCTCTCATGTATATCTCTCTTGTATATACACCTCATGTATATCTTTTGTATATATACTCTCATGTATATCTCTCCTTGTATATACACCCTCATGTATATCTCTTGTATATATACTCTCATGTATATCTCTCCTTGTATATACACCCTCATGTATATCTCTTGTATATATATACTCTTATGTATATCTCTCCTTGTATATATACCCTCATTTATATCTCTTGTATATATACTCTCATGTATATCTCGTCTTGTATATATACTCTCATGTATATCTCTTGTATATATACTCTCATGTATAACTCGTCTTGTATATATACTCTCATGTATACTCTTGAATATATACTCTCATGTATATCTCTTGTATATATACTCTCATGTATATCTCTTCTTGTATATATACTATCATGTATATCTCTTCTTGTATATATACTCTCATGTATATCTCGTCTTGTATATATACTATCATATATATATATATATCTTCTTGTATATATACTCTCATATATATCTCTTCTTGTATATTTACCCCTCATATATATCTCTTCTTGTATATCTATCCTTGTATATATACCCTCATTTATATCTCTCTTTGTATATATATCTTCATTTATATATCTCCTTGTATATATACCCCTCATGTATATCTCTTCCTGTATATCTCTCCATGTGTATATACCTTCATGTATATCTCACGTATATCTCTGCTTGTGTATGTACTTCACGTAAAATAGTTTATTACAGTCAAAGTGGAGGAACCTTGAACGAAGATTACAAGTGTCAATATTAGCAATACAACTGTTTATTCATGTGAGATTATTATTATTATCATAACCAAGCTCTAAACCCTCAAGGGTCATGGTGCTGAATTCATGTGAAAGATTTTAACCACCCAATTGATTTTCAGATCATACTAAATGGTTATAACTATGACCATAATTTTTAAAGGGGTGGACAGTTAAGCCAGCGGAAGGCCTCGGTCAGATGACCAAAAGCTCCAACGGCGGGTCATCTGACTAAGACCCGCGTCAGGAAAATGTTTCCTGACGAATCTTACCTAACCTAACCTCATTGATTTTCAAAAGGCCGAGAAAGTTGTATCAAGCAGGACTATGGTTGTGTAGAAATATAATTGAATCAAGATTCATAAAAAAATAGTATTGATTTTAATATGAATATTAGTTAAGGGTTATACAAATTAGATTAATTTATAAATAAAATCTGGGAAGAATTTAAGCTATGCTTGACAGGTCCTTGACACCCCACCTTCATCATAATGGGACGGGTGTAATATCGTATTAGAGGTGCTATCTCAGCCTTATAAGCCTTCTGCTTGTCAATTATTTTTACAGGTCCTTCATAATGTGAGAAATTCACGAATGCGTTTGGAAGTTCACTATTTTTTTCACAGTAGTTATTTTTGCATAATATATATATATATATATATATATATATATATATATATATATATATATATATATATATATATATATATATATATATATATATATATATTCATAAGCGACTGGCCGAGATTCGAACCAGAGTCGTGTAGGAGGCTACCCAGGAAGTTACGGTTGCTAAATACTCGACGCCCTAGGCCAGTACGTCACCATGGCACAAGATGTTAGACCTCCAGTGACATGTTTCCCCTAACACCGTCCATATTCGGGGGGGGGTTAACCCGGAGACTAGTTTCATCATCCTCCATTTGGATACCAATCTGACGAGCAGTACACAAATCAATGTATCCACGTATATCTCTCCTTGTATATCTCTCCGTGTATATCTCTCCTTGTATACGTATATCTCTCCTTGTATATGTATATCTCTCCTTGTATAAGTATATCTCTCCTTGTATATCTCTCCTTGTATATGTATATCTCTCCTTGTATATCTCTCCTTGTATATGTATATCTCTCCTTGTATATGTATATCTCTCCTTGTATATGTATATCTCTCCTTGTATATGTATATATCTCCTTGTATAAGTATATCTCTCCTTGTATAAGTATATCTCTCCTTGTATATCTCTCCTTGTATAAGTATATCTCTCCTTGTATAAGTATATTCTCCTTGTATAAGTATATCTCTCTTGTATAAGTATATCTCTCCTTGTATAAGTATATCTCTCCTTGTATAAGTATATCTCTCCTTGTATAAGTATATCTCTCCTTGTATAAGTATATCTCCTTGTATAAGTATATATCTCCTTGTATAAGTATATCTCTCCTTGTATAAGTATATCTCTCCTTGTATACGTATATCTCTCCTTGTATAAGTATATCTCTCCTTGTATAAGTATATCTCTCCTTGTATAAGTATATCTCTCGTTGTATACGTATATCTCTCCTTGTATAAGTATATCTCTCCTTGTATACGTATATCTCTCCTTGTATAAGTATATCTCTCGTTGTATACGTATATCTCTCCTTGTATAAGTATATCTCTCCTTGTATAAGTATATCTCTCCTTGTATAAGTATATCTCCTTGTATAAGTATATCTCCTTGTATAAGTATATCTCTCCTTGTATAAGTATATCTCTCCTTGTATAAGTATATCTCTCCTTGTATAAGTATATCTCTCCTTGTATAAGTATATCTCTCCTTGTATAAGTATATCTCCTTGTATAAGTATATCTCCTTGTATAAGTATATCTCTCCTTGTATAAGTATATCTCTCCTTGTATAAGTATATCTCTCCTTGTATAAGTATATCTCCTTGTATAAGTATATATCTCCTTGTATAAGTATATCTCTCCTTGTATAAGTATATCTCTCCTTGTATAAGTATATCTCTCCTTGTATAAGTATATCTCTCCTTGTATACGTATATCTCTCCTTGTATAAGTATATCTCTCCTTGTATACGTATATATCTCCTTGTATAAGTATATCTCTCCTTGTATAAGTATATCTCTCCTTGTATAAGTATATCTCTCCTTGTATACGTATATCTCTCCTTGTATAAGTATATCTCTCCTTGTATAAGTATATCTCTCCTTGTATAAGTATATCTCTCCTTGTATAAGTATATCTCCTTGTATAAGTATATATCTCCTTGTATAAGTATATCTCTCCTTGTATAAGTATATCTCTCCTTGTATACGTATATCTCTCCTTGTATAAGTATATCTCTCCTTGTATAAGTATATCTCTCCTTGTATAAGTATATCTCTCGTTGTATACGTATATCTCTCCTTGTATAAGTATATCTCTCCTTGTATACGTATATCTCTCCTTGTATAAGTATATCTCTCGTTGTATACGTATATCTCTCCTTGTATAAGTATATCTCTCCTTGTATAAGTATATCTCTCCTTGTATAAGTATATCTCCTTGTATAAGTATATCTCCTTGTATAAGTATATCTCTCCTTGTATAAGTATATATCTCCTTGTATAAGTATATCTCTCCTTGTATAAGTATATCTCTCCTTGTATAAGTATATCTCTCCTTGTATACGTATATCTCTCCTTGTATAAGCATATCTCTCCTTGTATAAGTATATCTCTCCTTGTATAAGTATATCTCTCTTGTATAAGTATATCTCTCCTTGTATAAGTATATCTCTCCTTGTATAAGTATATCTCTCCTTGTATAAGTATATCTCTCCTTGTATAAGTATATCTCTCCTTGTATAAGTATATCTCTCCTTGTATAAGTATATCTCTCCTTGTATAAGTATATCTCTCCTTGTATAAGTATATCTCTCCTTGTATAAGTATATCTCTCCTTGTATAAGTATATCTCTCCTTGTATAAGTATATCTCTCCTTGTATAAGTATATCTCTCCTTGTATAAGTATATCTCTCCTTGTATAAGTATATCTCTCCTTGTATAAGTATATCTCTCCTTGTATAAGTATATCTCTCCTTGTATAAGTATATCTCTCCTTGTATACGTATATACCCATGTATATTTCCTTGGTTGTTTCTACAGTGTAACTTAATACAGTGAAGGGTACCAGTGTCAACATCTTAATACGAGTGTCAACATCTTTCTACGAGGATCAACACCTTTTCTACAAGTGTCAACACTTTCATATTAGTGTCAACACCTTTCTAGTAACGTCAACGCCTTTCTGCGAGTGTCATCACCTTTCTGCGAGTGTCTTCACCTTTCTGCGAGTGTCATCACCTTTCTGCGAGTGTCATCACCTTTCTGCGAGTGTCAACGCCTTTCTGCGAGTGTCATCACCTTTCTGCGAGTGTCATCACCTTTCTGCGAGTGTCATCACCTTTCTGCGAGTGTCATCACCTTTCTGCGAGTGTCATCACCTTTCTGCGAGTGTCATCACCTTTCTGCGAGTGTCATCACCTTTCTGCGAGTGTCATCACCTTTCTGCGAGCATTAACCCTCACACGGTGAGGGTCCGGGTTGGATTCCCGGCGAGGGTGGAAACATCGGACGTGTTTCCTTACACCGGTTGTCTATGTTCACCCATCAGTAAAATGGGTACCTGGGTGTTAGTCGACTGGTGTGGGTCGCATCCTGGGACAAAAACTGAAATAATTTGTCTTAAATGCTCTGCATAACAAGCGGCTTTCTATATAGTAGTATGTCATTGATGTCAACTAGGCCTGTATACCTTGTACATGTACTTGTAGTAAATAAAGATTATTATTATTATTATTATTATTATTATTATTAATATTATTATTAAGATGCCGTGAGTGCCCTTTTCAATTAACTCTGTAAGTAGGTTTATTGAGGTACAGGTATACATAAATACAGTTACATAAATTATCATACATGGCAGCATATGTGAAGATTACCCAGGATAACCCCAAAAAAAAGTCAGTCAAAGTGACTTATTTCAACCTCTCCATTAGACTCACACTGGAGACTGTGAGGGCAAAGTCCTCTTCCTCGACGTCCTCCTCTGCAGAACATCCAGCAGTGAAACTTACCTTCAAAGTGTACTGAAGCCCACTAACAAGGAAGACCTGGCGCGCTTGCTTTCATCATGACACTTACCAAAAAAGAAGTAGTTGTTGCCTTCATGCTATGAACCCTCTGCATTTCCAGCAGAGGGATGCACTCCAGTCTCAAGCCTTCGCTCTGCTGCACTTCCCCTCCTTTATCCAGGACTGCAGATGCAGGGCGCACATTGTCCTGTGTGGGAGATACTGCGGGGAACCCATCAACCAAACTGATCACAGATATGGGTGCAGTACAGATGACCTGACCAATACTTTCCTAATCCAAAGGTACAACAAAGGTCAACTAGTGAATTGAAGAAATGTTCAACCAGCCTTTTCTAAAGTGAACTAAGAAGACGTTGGTAATTAGAAGCTTCTTTTAGGACAGTTCCTAATATTACTGAACAGAAAGCAGGTAGTTACATCATCTCCACCACCCACATGATGCTTGACCACGCCTCACCGTGCCCACATTACGACACTGTTAGCAGGTAACCTTACCTTGTTTCCATGAGGGCTTTACTGTGATTAATGTACAATCTATAGCATAGGAGTGGGGTAGAGATGTAACACTTGTGAGGGTAGAAATGTAACACTTGTGAGGGTAGAGATGTAACACTTGTGAGGGTAAAGATGTAACACTTGTGAGGGTAGAGATGTAACACTTGTGAGGGTAGAGATGTAACACTTGTGAGGGTAGAGATGTAACACTTGTGAGGGTAAAGATGTAACACTTGTGAGGGTAGAGATGTAACACTTGTGAGGGTAGAGATGTAACACTTGTGAGGGTAGAGATGTAACACTTGTGAGGGTAGAGATGTAACACTTGTGAGGGTAGAGATGTAACACTTGTGAGGGTAGAGATGTAACACTTGTGAGGGTAGAGATGTAACACTTGTGAGGGTAGAGATGTAACACTTGTGAGGGTAGAGATGTAACACTTGTGAGGGTAGAGATGTAACACTGGTGAGGGTAGAGATGTAACATTTGGGTGAGGGTAGAGATGTAACACTGGTGAGGGTAGAGATGTAACACTGTGAGGGTAGAGATGTAACACTGTGAGGGTAGAGATGTAACACTGTGAGGTAGAGATGTAACACTTGTGAGGGTAGAGATGTAACACTTTGAGGGTAGAGATGTAACACTGGTGAGGGTAGAGATGTAACACTGGTGAGGGTAGAGATGTAACACTTGTGAGGGTAGAATGCTAACCTTGTGAGGGTAGAGATGTAACACTTGTGAGGGTAGAGATGTAACACTGGTGAGGGTAGAGATGTGAGGATAGAAGTGTAACACTGGTGAGGGTAGAGATGTAACACTGGTGAGGGTAGAGATGTAACACTTGTGAGGATAGAAGTGTAACACTGGTGAGGTTAGAGATGTAACACTTGTGAGGCGGTAGAGTGTAACACTTGTGAGGGTAGAGATGTAACACTTGTGAGGGTAGAAGTGTAACACTGGTGAGGGTAGAGATGTAACACTGGTGAGGGTAGAGATGTAACACTGGTGAGGGTAGAGATGTAACACTTGTGAGGGTAGAAGTGTAACACTGGTGAGGGTAGAGATGTAACACCTGGTGAGGGTAGGTGTAACACTGTGAGGGTAGAGATGTAACATTTGGTGAGGGTAGAGATGTAACACTTGTGAGGGTAGAGTGTAACACTGGTGAGGGTAAGATGTAACACTGGTGAGGGTAGAGTGTAACACTTGTGAGGGAGACGTGTACACTGTGACGTCCCATGGATTCCCACTGTGGTAAACTGTCCTCTTAGTGAGTGCACCTGGTTACGTAGAGCTGTCAACACTGGTCCCCAGGAAGTGTGGCCTGTGTCAGGTAATTACTTAGCTGAGTCCAGGTTCTCTTGGGTCACTGGTTCCTTTGTGTCCAGCCTTGGTCCTCCTTATGTATGGTTTCCAGCTGTCACTGGGTCCATCTCTGTCACTGTTGCGTGACCTTACGTCATGTTATCCTTGAATCACTGGTTCCTCTTGATGTCCATGGTTTCGGATCATGTCCCCTTGCTGTCCACCTGGTTCCTCCTTGCTGTCCACCTTGTTCCTCCTTGTGTCCACCTGTTCCTCCTTGCTGTCCACCTGGTTCCTCCTTGTTCCACCTTGTTCCTCCTGCTGTCCACCTGTTCCTCCTTGCTGTCCACCTGGTTCCTCCTTGCTGTCCACCTGCCTCTTGGTCCCCTGGTTCCTCCTTGCTGTCCACCTGGTTCCTCCTTGCTGTCCACCTGGTTCCTCCTTGCTGTCCACCTGGTTCCTCCTTGCTGTCCACCTGGTTCCTCCTTGCTGTCCACCTGGTTCCTCCTTGCTGTCCACCTGGTTCCTCCTTGCTGTCCACCTGGTTCCTCCTTGCTGTCCACCTGGTTCCTCCTTGCTGTCCACCTGGTTCCTCCTTCGTGTCCACCTGGTTCCTCCTTGCTGTCCACCTGGTTCCTCCTTGCTGTCCACCTGGTTCCTCCTTGCTGTCCACCTGGTTCCTCCTTGCTGTCCACCTGGTTCCTCCTTGCTGTCCACCTGGTTCCTCCTTGCTGTCCACCTGGTTCCTCCTTGCTGTCCACCTGGTTCCTCCTTGCTGTCCACCTGGTTCCTCCTTGCTGTCCACCTGGTTCCTCCTTGCTGTCCACCTGGTTCCTCCTTGCTGTCCACCTGGTTCCTCCTTGCTGTCCACCTGGTTCCTCCTTGCTGTCCACCTGGTTCCTCCTGCTGTCCACCTGGTTCCTCCTTGCTGTCCACCTGGTTCCTCCTTGCTGTCCACCTGGTTCCTCCTTGCTGTCCACCTGGTTCCTCCTTGCTGTCCACCTGGTTCCTCCTTGCTGTCCACCTGGTTCCTCCTTGCTGTCCACCTGGTTCCTCCTTGCTGTCCACCTGGTTCCTCCTTGCTGTCCACCTGGTTCCTCCTTGCTGTCCACCTGGTTCCTCCTTGCTGTCCACCTGGTTCCTCCTTGCTGTCCACCTGGTTCCTCCTTGCTGTCCACCTGGTTCCTCCTTGCTGTCCACCTGGTTCCTCCTTGCTGTCCACCTGGTTCCTCCTTGCTGTCCACCTGGTTCCTCCTTGGTGTCCACCTGGTTCCTCCTTGGTGTCCACCTGGTTCCTCCTTGCTGTCCACCTGGTTCCTCCTTGCTGTCCACCTGGTTCCTCCTTGCTGTCCACCTGGTTCCTCCTTGCTGTCCACCTGGTTCCTCCTTGCTGTCCACCTGGTTCCTCCTTGCTGATATTACGATGAAGAGATCCTTCCTACGGTCTATGTGACTCTCTTGGGTGTACACTCTACTAGTGTTACCATGGTTCTACAGCCCTTGTCTTTTAAGACTCCTGTGTAATTACCTGTTAGTAGTTACAGGGACAGCGTTCTGTTCCTGGTTTTCTATCTTTAGTGTTCAGTTTCATATACATTTTTTTAGTTTCCAGTAGTTGTAGAACTTACTGCCTACTTTTACGTCTCATTCCTGTGTTCTATCTTTTTTATTCCAAACATTTCTCAGTAAACAATTACGGATTCTTCTTCTCTATTGATGGTGCTAATAAATCTTCTTTATATATTTTCTAGTATAATTTTATACCTGTGTGTTTTTTCCTCCTGTAAACCAACAAGGAGAGTTTAAATGTACTTTTCACAACTCACATTTGTTGCTCTGGGAGCCATTTTGTAGGTCGTCTTCAGAATTTGTCAATGTAATAATATATATGTTTTGTTTATATGATATCCAACCACCACTGTATATTCCGCTTCTGTTCTAGCTTATGTTGTGAATAATTTCCCTATCTGTGTAACTGAAGGCGATACTGAAGTTTGCCTGTGGGAATTTCCTGAAGACCAATTATTTTTTTCAAGACACTTGTCTTGAGCCAGGCTGCGGTGCGTACGTTGGTCTACTTGATGCTAGCACAAATAGCCTGACTGACTGAAAGGTAGTATATGCCTCAGTGTAGTCTGAGGTGTGTCTCAGCGTATGTACATCTAGAGGTATGTATCTGTATATAAACCTAAAGAAATATATACCTCAGCGTATATACATAGTTTATTTCTTAATGTTAATGTACAGGTGAAGTGAAGCCTTCAAATGACCCATATTAGTTGATAAACCTTATAAATAACAACCTACTGAAAAATTAATTTAGTTTTCACTTGCCTAAAAGTTAATTGTGTTTGAATTTTGTGTATAACGTTAACTGTTAAGCAGAATCGATGTAATATAATTTAGCGAACTGGGGAAGAAGTAATTGCTTTTAATAACAAAACCATAGAGGAGGTAACAATCACATGACTTTGTGTCTTGACTTCAGAAGAAAACCATCGAGAAGTGAAAGTTCTAAAGCGATAATGTAGGGAACAAAGTACTTTTGAAAAAAGCGGGGTCATGCAGGGGGTTCCGAAACTAATACCGCAGAGGCATCTTCTTGGTATATTTTCTCATATTGACGAAAAGAAAATACAAATGCATCAGGCAGTGAATCAAACAGGAACAGGAAGGCGGGAAGGAGTGGTAAATAGGAAGTACCAGACACAGGAAAACCATCATGTCAAGATGAATTCAAGAAACTGAAAGTACGCTCGCTAGGAAGAACAGTCGCTGCTTGTGAGTCAAGTGGTGGGGGTTTCTGACGCTCCTTTCACTCGACCGCTCTCTGACGCCCACCTCAAGATTTTTGTTTAGTGATACGAAGAACCTCGGGGCAAACAAGTGTATGCTTCCCCAGTGTTTCCCTTCATCCATCCCTTCATCTACCCACACATCCACTCATCCATCTACCCACACATGTATTCATCTATCCATCCTAGTCTGATGTATGTCAACACCCATTAAAAAAGTATATTTCTTCTCAATTAGCTTCTTATAATAGTTCCTGTAGTATTTCCTTTACTCTTTCATTTTTATATTTGTTACTCTAACATTTCACGTCTTCACGTATTCCTCCATTTATGTAGTATACTTCATTACTTCCTAAAGTATTTCTTGTAGTCTATTATTTATATATTAATTCTTATAATATTTCCTGTAGTCCCTCATTTAATCTGTCATACATACGTATATATATATATATATATATATATATATATATATATATATATATATATATATATATATATATATATATATAATATACGTACACGGGTTTTCAGTACTTAACATATGCAGAATAGCATTGCTTCAATAGCACTGTTATTGTTCGTGTGTTTTCACCATGCTATATACACACGGAGAGGTGTGTCTCTCTTAGTGAATATACATATATTGAGTTTATCAATATTTTAGGTATGAAAGTATCCTTGACTGGCGGTGTACAGGTTACTTGCAGCTTAATGGTCTTCGTGTAGTAGATAGGCTTAAAACTAATAAACTTCAACTTTTCCTTATATACTCTTAAAAAAAAACTGTTCTGTCAGAATCGCAATATCTTTTTCCCTTATAACATCTAATTATATTTGTTGACAGCAACTCAGCTATATTGTATCATTTTTTACAAACATATTCCATTCTTTAAGTAATGTCATTCATTCGTGTTTTTAACTGTCAGTTTTCTCATTAATGTTTGGTCTTCATTTACTTTATTTCTTGCGTCTCTTATCTTGTAAACAAATATTTTTCTTTTTCATTTTTATTTTTAATTAATATGTATTTTAGTTTCTTAAATCTCTCGTTCAGTGAGATTCCGCTTTATTCACACGTGGTGTTCGATGCTGTGTTTTACGCTAGCACAGGTGGTGTTCGATGCTGTGTTTTACGCTAGCACAGGTGGTGTTCGATGCTATGTTTTACGCTAGCACAGGTGGTGTTCGATGCTGTGTTTTACGCTAGCACAGGTGGTGTTCGATGCTATGTTTTACGCTAGCACAGGTGGTGTTCGATGCTGTGTTTTACGCTAGCACAGGTGGTGCTCAATGCTGTGTTTTACGCTAGCACAGGTGGTGTTCGATGCTGTGTTTTACGCTAGCACAGGTGGTGTTCGATGCTGTGTTTTACGCTAGCACAGGTGGTGTTCGATGCTGTGTTTTACGCTAGCACAGGTGGTGTTCGATGCTGTGTTTTACGCTAGCACAGGTGGTGCTCAATGCTGTGTTTTACGCTAGCACAGGTGGTGTTCGATGCTGTGTTTTACGCTAGCACAGGTGGTGTTCGATGCTGTGTTTTACGCTAACACAGGTGGTGCTCAATGCTGTCTTTTACGCTAGCACAGGTGGTGTTCGATGCTGTGTTTTACGCTAGCACAGGTGGTGTTCGATGCTGTGTTTTACGCTAGCACAGGTGGTGTTCGATGCTGTGTTTTACGCTAGCACAGGTGGTGCTCAATGTTGTGTTTTACGCTAGCACAGGTGGTGTTCGATGCTGTGTTTTACGCTAGCACTGGTGGTGCTCAATGCTGTGTTTTACGCTAGCACAGGTGGTGCTCAATGCTGTGTTTTACGCTAGCACAGGTGGTGCTCAATGCTGTGTTTTACGCTAGCACAGGTGGTGCTCAATGCTCTGTTTTACGCTAGCACTGGTGGTGCTCAATGCTCTGTTTTACGCTAGCACAGGTGGTGCTCAATGCTGTGTTTTACGCTAGCACAGGTGGTGCTCAATGCTGTGTTTTACGCTAGCACAGGTGGTGTTGATGCTGTGTTTTACGCTAGCACTGGTGGTGCTCAATGCTCTGTTTTACGCTAGCACAGGTGGTGCTCAATGCTGTGTTTTACGCTAGCACAGGTGGTGTTCAATGCTGTGTTTTACGCTAGCACAGGTGGTGCTCAATGCTGTGTTTTACGCTAGCACAGGTGGTGCTCAATGCTCTGTTTTACGCTAGCACAGGTGGTGCTCAATGCTGTGTTTTACGCTAGCACAGGTGGTGCTCAATGCTCTGTTTTACGCTAGCACAGGTGGTGCTTCAATGCTGTGTTTTACGCTAGCACAGGTGGTGTTGATGCTGTGTTTTACGCTAGCACAGGTGGTGCTCAATGCTGTGTTTTACGCTAGCACAGGTGGTGTTGATGCTGTGTTTTACGCTAGCACAGGTGGTGTTGATGCTGTGTTTACGTTAGCACAGGTGGTGCTTAATGCTGTGTTTTACGCTAGCACAGGTGGTGTTGATGCTCTGTTTTACGCTAGCACAGGTGGTGCTCAATGCTGTGTTTTACGCTAGCACAGGTGGTGTTGATGCTGTGTTTTACGCTAGCACAGGTGGTGCTCAATGCTGTGTTTTACGCTAGCACAGGTGGTGTTGATGCTGTGTTTTACGCTAGCACAGGTGGTGTTGATGCTGTGTTTTACGCTAGCACAGGTGGTGTTCGATGCTGTGTTTTACGCTAGCACAGGTGGTGCTCAATGCTGTGTTTTACGCTAGCACAGGTGGTGTTGATGCTGTGTTTTACGCTAGCACAGGTGGTGTTGATGCTGTGTTTTACGCTAGCACAGGTGGTGTTGATGCTGTGTTTTACGCTAGCACATTTTCCTCACTGAATATGTTATTTTTTGCAGCAGTTCTTCTTGCATGATATATTTCCAAATGTCACTTTCATATGTGATTAGGTTTTCTTTTTTTTACATATTCGTAAGTATCTTAAGACTGAAGCATATTTGTTTTTTAATTCTAAATCCTTCTTTATCATTTATTATATTAATTAGTTGTTATTTTTATTTGTCAGCATAATTTTTCTCGTACACTTGAGAATTATAATGTCTTTCCAATGTCTTTATTATTAGTCTGACATATATTATTTTTCCTTATTTAATAAGAAGCTTTTTGAAATTGTTGCTCTACTTCATAATTCACATCAAGACAGAGACAGTTTCTCGCCAAGTGAGGACATCAAAATTGCAATGATGCAGCGATGCGCAACATGCCCGCCCATCCTCCAGAGTCGAGGCACTCTATTGTATTTCCCACCTCTAAAATCTATACCTCTTTCCATCCATTCCCGGTTTATACACCCTGGTGGTCATCCTTTCTTGTTCCTTTCTAAATAACCAAAGCATCTCAACAACCGCCTCTTCTGCTCCCTGAATTATACTTTTCCATACACTACACTCTCTTCATATTTCTCCACTCCTTATTCTCTGCATATTTTCCCTACACATTGATGTTGAACACAACAACACTTCCTCCATCGTCCTGTCACAACTTTCATTATATATCAGATTCATTATCTCTTAAGCATGCACTTCTTTCCAACACTTTACAGTTAGCCCACTTTTACTGCAAAGATCTCCCCATCTTTCCTATGTTCAGCTTCACTCTCTCCACAAAACCTTTCTACAGTTTTTAATAACCTATCTACCCCTCCATACATTTCCAACACCTGTCTTTTACAAATCCATAAATTTAAGAAACTTTTCGTTACCATCGTCTAATTACTACATAAGTATGTACGTTAACGCAAAAACTTAATCCACGCACCCTCTTCCCTTCTCTTCTTAAATTCACTTTATTTCCCCTACAACCCTACTCTTTCCCATAACTCTTTCGATAATAGTTCCGCCTTAAACTTTCCGATATACTCAACAGACTTATTTCCCATAAATCTAACACACTCTCTTGTCCTCATTTATCTTACACAGTGGGACTATTCGTATTTATGCTAGTATTCGGGTACCTTCCTGTCTTTCATGCATTTACTAAACAAATAATTCAGCCATTCTACAACTATATCCTTACTTGCTTTCACCTTCTTGAGTGTCACTTTCATCCTATTCTCTGCCGCCACACTCCATCTGGCTCTTCCCTCCTCCTAACAGTTCTTATTCCTCCCTGCCACATACATGATATCACTGCTTCTCTTTCATCATACACATTCAACAATTCAGAAGATTCGCTACATCTTTCTGATGCCTCCACCACTCACCTGTTTTATTTGCCAATATATAATTGTACTTTTATTTAACATTCGTCTACATCTATCAGTTGTCTATATTTAGGCAAATTAATTGTGGTAAACTTTATGTAATATAAAACAGTTTACATCTAGCTCATAATTTGAAGAGAAAACTAAGGACTACTTTTGTGTCCCTCCTGGACTAGTATCACCACTTCATAATGGTCCAGAACAGACATAAGCATTCTCTAAAGTTTACTCTCTGAACTGTAGATTGTGTGTAAATTAGTTTCAGCCACGATACTGTGACTTCACACAACTGATTGACACAATTGTACTTATTTTCTCCAAGAAGGAGATTTTTTCCCCGAGGTTTTCATTTATAACTTAAGAATGCTTCATTCGATCTGCTTTAAATGTTCAACACTGGTCCACCATGACTAGGGAAAGGTTTATGTAACTACTGGTATTGCAGGTGCCCTCTGCTCAATTTTATATAGACCATTTTCGATTTTGGTTTCTGTGATAACTTTAGAAAGCCTCCGCTGACAGACTTCAGACTAGTAACACTGGTGTCTCCTACATTGTTACTGGAGTGAGTACGTGCTAACATTCCAATTTTATATTTCAAATTGTGTAATTTTTCATGAAATATATTGAATATGTTGCTTCTGACTTAATGTTTTGAATATGTTGCTTCTGACTGTCTTAAATATGTTGTTTCTGTCTGTCTTGAATCATTAATGGCTGATGCCTCACATATAAAGATTGATACATTTTACATCCATGCTGTTGTACTAGGTACAAATTTAGCAGTTTACTAACACAGTTAAAAACACACAGAGTTGTTGAATTTGGTGTGACAACTGGAGAATGTTACATCTGGTAGTCTATAAGGTTGTTAATGCTGACATATTTTGTTCAGTGGAAGGTTTCCATTGTTATTAGACTGCATAAGTCCCAATTTGCCAGTTGCATTAAAGAAATTGGATCCCTTTGCAATAACGCGAGAATGATGCTTCTGAATTCCAGTGTTCTTAGATAAAAGCTTTGGTTGATTTTGTGCTACGTGGGTGTCAAGTTGGCAGTACTAATTTTGATGCAATAATTAATTTGTGAAGGTCTCATCCGGTCATCTTTAAGGTGACAATGTTGATGTGTGTTAGAAGAAGCTTGACATTGTTATTGCAGTGTGTACTTGATGTGTGTTAGAAGAAGCTTGACATTGTTATTGATGTGTGTACTTGATGTGTGTTAGAAGAAGCTTGACATTGTTATTGCTGTGTGTAGTTGATGTGTGTTAGAAGAAGCTTGACATTGTTATTGCTGTGTGTAGTTGATGTGTGTTAGAAGAAGCTTGACATTGTTATTGCTGTGTGTAGTTGATGTGTGTTAGAAGAAGCTTGATATTGTTATTGCAGTGTGTAGTTGATGTGTGTTAGAAGAAGCTTGATATTGTTATTGCTGTGTGTAGTTGATGTGTGTTAGAAGAAGCTTGACATTGTTATTGCTGTGTGTAGTTGATGTGTGTTAGAAGAAGCTTGACATTGTTATTGCTGTGTGTACTTGATGTGTGTTAGAAGAAGCTTGATATTGTTATTGCTGTGTGTAGTTGACGTGTTTTAGAAGAAGCTTGACATTGTTATTGCAGTGTGTAACTGCCACTCTCTCAATTTTTATTTTTAAAATGCTGTGTTTTATTTTCCCTTTAAATATGAATGTCTTTGCTGGACACCTTGAAGCTGCAATGGTTGAATCATAATATTAAAAAAAGCTGACACATTTTAAGCTTAAGCTGTGTGGATGACTGAAGAATGAGTCATCTGGATGACTGAAGAATACATCATCTGGATGACTGGAGAATGCATCACCTGGATGACTGGAGAATGCATCACCTGGATGACTGAAAAATACATCACCTTGATGACTGGAGAATACATCACCTGGATGACTGAAGAATGCATCACCTGGATGACTTGAGAATGCATCACCTGGATGACTGAAGAATACATCACCTGGATGACTGAAGAATACATCACCTGGATGACTGGACAATACATCACCTGGATGACTGGACAATACATCACCTGGATGACTGAAGAATGCATCACCTGGATGACTGAAGAATACATCACCTGGATGACTGAAGAATGCATCACCTGGATGACTGAAGAATGCATCACCTGGATGACTGGAGAATACATCACCTGGATGACTGGAGAATACATCACCTGGATGACTGGAGAATACATCACCTGGATGACTGAAGAATGCATCACCTGGATGACTTGAGAATGCATCACCTGGATGACTGAAGAATACATCACCTGGATGACTGAAGAATACATCACCTGGATGACTGAAGAATACATCACCTGGATGACTGGAGAATACATCATATGGATGACTGAAGAATGCATCACCTGGATGACTGAAGAATACATCACCTGGATGACTGAAGAATACATCACCTGGATGACTGAAGAATACATCACCTGGATGACTGGAAAATACATCATCTGGATGACTGAAGAATGCATCACCTGGATGACTGAAGAATACATTATCTGGATGACTGAAGAATGCATCACCTGGATGACTGAAGAATGCATCACCTGGATGACTGAAGAATACATAACCTGGATGACTGAAGAATACATCACCTGGATGACTGAAGAATACATCACCTGGATGACTGGAGAATACATCACCTGGATGACTTGAGAATGCATCACCTGGATGACTGAAGAATACATCACCTGGATGACTGGAGAATACATCACCTGGATGACTGAAGAATGCCTCATCTGGATGACTGGAGAATACATCACCTGGATGACTGGAGAATACATCACCTGGATGACTGAAGAATGCATCACCTGGATGACTGGAGAATACATCACCTGGATGACTGAAGAATGCATCACCTGGATGACTGGAGAATGCATCACCTGGATGACTTTAGAATACATCACCTGGATGACTGAAGAATGCATCACCTGGATGACTGGAGAATACATCACCTGGATGAGTGGAGAATACATCACCTGGATGACTGAAGAATGCATCACCTGGATGACTGGAGAATGCATCACCTGGATGACTGGAGAATGCATCACCTGGATGACTGAAGAATACATCACCTGGATGACTGAAGAATACATCACCTGGATGACTGAAGAATGCATCACCTGGATGACTGGAGAATACATCACCTGGATGACTGAAGAATGCATCACCTGGATGACTGGAGAATACATCACCTGGATGACTGGAGAATACATCACCTGGATGACTGAATAATGCATCACCTGGATGACTGGAGAATACATCTCCTGGATGACTGGAGAATACATCACCTGTATGACTGGAGAATGCATCACCTGGATGACTGGAGAATGCATCATCTGGATGACTGGAGAATGCATTACCTGGATGACTGGAGAATACATCACCTGGATTACTGGAGAATACATCACCTGGATGACTGAAGAATACATCACCTGGATGACTGGAGAATGCATCACCTGGAGACTGAAGAATGCATCACCTGGATGACTGGAGAATACATCACCTGAATGACTGAAGAATGCATCACCTGGATGACTGAAGAATGCATCACCTGGATGACTGGAGAATGCATCATCTGGATGACTGGAGAATACATCACCTGGATGACTGGAGAGTACATCACCTGGATGACTGGAGAATGCATCACCTGGATGACTGGAGAATGCATCACCTGGATGACTGAAGAATACATCACCTGGATGACTGGAGAATACATCACCTGGATGACTGGAGAATACATCACCTGGATGACTGAAGAATACATCACCTGGATGACTGGAGAATGCATCATCTGGATGACTGAAGAATACATCACCTGGATGACTGAAGAATACATCACCTGGATGACTGGAGAATACATCACCTGGATGACTGGAGAATACATCACCTGGTTGGCTGGAGAATACATCACCTGGATGACTGGAGAATACATCACCTGGATGACTGGAGAATGCATCACCTGGATGACTGGAGAATACATCACTTGGATGACTGGAGAATACATCACCTGGTTGGCTGGAGAATGCATCATCCGGTAGGATTCAAATTTTTGTATTTTTGGGTCTTTACGACTATTAATTTGCCAATTTTATGAAACAAAGTAGGGAATGGGAAGGGGTTGAAGGTAGGGATGGAGAGGGGGAGGGATGGGTAGAGGGGAGGGGAGGTACAATGGCAACAAAGGCTTACGGTTCACGCGCCACCACCGTCCTCATTCCGAGTTGGGTAGGACCCCGTCCCGGTCCACCACCCCAGGTCCACCTCACCTGGTCCGCCTCCCCTGGTTCACCTCCCCTGGTTCACCTCCCCTGGTTCACCTCCCCTGGTTCACCTCACCTGGTTCACCTCCCCTGGTCCACCTCACCTGGTCCGCCTCCCCTGGTTAACCTCCCCTGGTTCACCTCCCCTGGTTCACCTCCCCTGGTTCACTTTCCCTGGTTCACCTCCCCTGGTCCACCTCACCTGGTCCGCCTCCCCTGGTTAACCTCCCCTGGTTCACCTCCCCTGGTCCTCCTCAACTGGTCCACCTCCCTTGGTTCATCTCCCCTGGTTCACCTCCCTGGTCCACCTCCCCTGGATCACCTCCCTTGATCCATCTCCCCTGGTTCACCTCCCCTGGTCCACCTCCCCTGGTTCACCTCCCCTAGTCCACCTCCCCTGGTCCGCCTCCCCGGTTCACCTCCCCTGGTTCATCTCTCCTTGTCCACATCCCTTGGTTCACCTCCCTTGGTCTGCCTCCCTGGTTCATCTCCCCTGGCCCACCTCCCCTGTTTCGCCACCCTTGGTTCACCACCTCTGGTCCACCTCCCTTGGTCCACCTCCCATGGTTCACCTTCCCTGGTTCACCTTCCCTGGTCCACCTCCCCTGGTTCACCTCTTGTCCCCCTTCCGCGGTCCACCCCTTGGTCCACCTCCCCTGGTCTACCTCCCCTGGTCCACCTCCCCTAGTTCACCTCCCCTGGTGCACCTCCCTTGCTTAACCTCCACTGGTCCACCTCCCTTGTTTAACCTCCCCTGGTCCACCTCCCTTGCTTAACCTCCCCTGGTCCACCTCCCCTAGTTCACCTCCCCTGGTCCACCTCCCTTGCTTAACCTCCCTGGTCCACCTCCCTTGCTTAACCTCCCCTGGTTCATCTCCCCTGGTCTACCTCCCTTGCTTAACCTTCCCTGGTCCACCTCCCTTGCTTAACCTCCCCTGGTAGACCAGAAGAGCTGAGCTAGGATAACAGATCTTACTCTATAATGATATGAAGTAGGATAACAGATCTTACTCTATAATGATATGAACTAGGATAACAGATCTTACTATATAATGATATGAACTAGGATAATAGATCTTACTCTATAATGATATGAAGTAGGATAATAGATCTTACTCTATAATGATATGAAGTAGGATAATAGATCTTACTCTATAATGATATGAAGTAGGATAACAGATCTTACTCTATAATGATATGAACTAGGATAATAGATCTTACTTTATAATGATATGAACTAAGATAATAGATCTTACTCTATAATGATATGAAGTAGGATAATAGATCTTACTCTATAATGATATGAACTAGGATAATAGATCTTACTCTATAATGATATGAAGTAGGATAATAGATCTTACTCTAATGATATGAAGTAGGATAATAGATCTTACTCTATAATGATATGAAGTAGGATAATAGATCTTACTCTATAATGATATGAAGTAGGATAACAGATCTTACTCAATAATATGAACTAGGATAATAGATCTTACTCTATAATGATATGAACTAGGATAATAGATCTTACTCTATAATGATATGAAGTAGGATAATAGATCTTACTCTATAATGATATGAAGTAGGATAATAGATCTTACTCTATAATGATATGAAGTAGGATAATAGATCTTACTCTATAATGATATGAACTAGGATAATAGATCTTACTCTATAATGATATGAACTAGGATAATAGATCTTACTCTTGATATGAACTATAGATCTTACTCTATAATGAATGAGTAGATAATAGATCTTACTCTATAATGATATGAACTAGGATAATAGATCTTACTCTATAATGATATGAACTAGGATAATAGATCTTACTCTTAATGATATGAATAGGATAATAGATCTTACTCTAATATATGAACTAGGATAACAGATCTTACTCTATAATGATATGAACTAGATAACAGATCTTACTCTATAATGAATATGAACTAGGATAACAGTATCTTACTCTATAATGATATGAAGGGATAAAGATCTTACTCTATAATGATATGAACTAGGATAACAGATCTTACTCTATAATGATATGAACTAGGATAACAGATCTTACTCTATAATGATATGAACTAGGATAATAGATCTTACTCTATAATGATATGAAGTAGGATAATAGATCTTACTCTATAATGATGATGATAATAGATTACTCTATAATGATATGATAGATAGATCTTACTCTATAATGATATGAACTAGGATAATAGATCTTACTCTTAATGATATGAAACTGGATAATAGATCTTACTCTTTAATGATATGAACTAGGATAACGATCTTACTTTATAATGATTGAACTAGATAAAGATCTATCTTGAATCATAACTTGAAAATCTCTACTTTAATGATTGACTAGTACTCAGATCTTCTCTTGTGTGTGTGTGTGTGTGTTCTCGCCTATTTGTAGTTGCAGGTGTCGATTCACAGCTCCAGGCCCCGCCTCTTCGCTGGTCGCTACTAGGTTTATGGTTTGTGTGTTTTGAATGAGTGAATGTGTTTTTGTCTTTCTTGCTACGTGGGTATTTAGTGTTTTCTTATGTGATATACTGATGTTTGTGTCAGGAATGTGACCATTATTTAGTAAAGAAGAATGTAGGTCGGTGTTGTGTGTTTGTGTACAATACGCCAGTGTTCACTTGTCTCAGAGAACAACAGTGAGAGTATTGTAATGGAGCTGACTCTCTGTGTACACTTACCTAACTGTACTCATCTCTCTTTTTATGGGAGTTGGTCTCCAGCTCCTGGGTCTCGCCTCATTATTATTCGGGACAGCGTATAATGTGTCTACAGTTCCATGGATTTTGTGTTTAATTTTCATTTCATGTTTAGTTTTCGGCGTTGTAGATTCAGCTTCTCGCCATGTATACACTCAAGTATACAGATATACATGAGCTGGGATGTGCGGTATATAACTTGTATGCATGTTATGTTGATCTAAAATGTAAACTACAAACTCATTATCAAGTAAAAAAAAGTCAAACGTGGATGATCTTGTTTTTATCTCCTTCCTCTCTCTCCCATGCATACTCTCTCCTTCCTCTCTCTCCCATGCATACTCTCTCCTTCCTCTCTCTCCCATGCATACTCTCTCCTTCCTCTCTCCCATGCATACTCTCTCCTTCCTCTCTCTCCCATGCATACTCTCTCCTTCCTCTCTCTCCCATGCATACTCTCTCCTTCCTCTCTCTCCCATGCATACTCTCTCCTTCCTCTCTCTCCCATGCATACTCTCCCTTCCTCTCTCTCCATGCATACTCTCTCCTTCCTCTCTTCCCATGCATACTCTCTCCTTCCTCTCTCTCCATGCATCTCTTCCTTCCTTCTCCCATATCTCTCTCCTTCCTCTCTCTCCCATGCATACTCTCTCCTTCCTCTCTCTCCCATGCATACTCTCTCCTTCCTCTCCCTTCCTCTCCATGCATCTCTCTCCTTCCTCTCTCTCCCATGCATACTCTCTCTTCTCTCTCTCCCATGCATCTCTCTCTTCCTCTCTCTCCATCTACTCTCTCTTCTCTTCTCTCTCCTCTCTTCTCTCTCTCCTCTCTCTCTCTCTCTCTCTCTCTCTCTCTCTCTCTCTTCTCTCTCTCTCTCTCTCTCTCTCTCTCTCTCTCTCTCTCTCTCTCTCTCTTCTCTCTCTATCTCTCTCTCTTCTCTCTCATCCTTCTTCCTCTCCCTTGCCTACTCCTTCACCATTCTTTCTCTCTCTCTCTCCCTCTCTTGTCTACTCTCTCCTTCATCATCATTCTTCCTCTTCCCTTTTACCAGTACTATGGTCAAAAACTTGCGCACTATATTCAGCTCTGGTGTCTATCATTGTCGTACCACTTTTTGAAGCTGTGTATTGTTTTTGCTGGTACTGTCGCTCTCTAGTGTGTTCCACTTCTCTAAGACTGACGTGTCTGCGAGTCATCTGTGTGTTCAGTTTATATCTGTGTCCCCTTGAACTAGTTCCATTCCTGCTGAACACACTTTCTGAGTTTACCTTGTCTACGCCTTTTTTAGTATTATATATGTTATGATCATGTCCCCTCTCTTTCTCCGTTCTTCTAGCCTTGTATGTTTATGTTCACCAAGAGTTTCTTCTTATACCTCACGTTCCTTACACAAACCTTGTGACAAGCCTTTGGTACTTTTAAATTTTGTATATGTTTTAATGGTATATATATATATATATATATATATATATATATATATATATATATATATATATATATATATATATATATATATATATATATATATATATATATATATATATATCAACAACATTTATGTCGCCTCAAAAATAAATATACAAAATTATATTACCGATTGTAAAAGCATTTATAGATTTCCTAAGTAAACTTGTGTTAACTATACAGCGAGACACATTCTACAGTGTTAGGACGCATGTATGCGCCCGCTAGAACACTTTTATACACGTTACTAAGTTTGTGCTCCCTAGTCGTGGTTGCAGGGTCGAGTCGAGGCTCCTGGTCTTTTCCCTTCACTATATAGTACCACTTTCACTAGTTTATTTCTTCGTGCCTATCCTTAACACTGTGTATAGTGTTTGCTTACACCAGCACGTCATCTACGTCCTTTCACTTGTTTCACTACCACGAGGAAGAAAGTATATTTTGTGAAGTCATTCTGGCTCTTTTGTATCTTAACTTCCCTCTGTGTCACTTGTCTGTGATCAGTCTTTTTCAGTCTGCCACGGTCTGTACTAGTAAGTACTGTGATTATCTTTACTGTGAGTATCTTTACTGTGAGTATCTTTACTGTGAGTATCTTTACTGTGAGTATCTTTACTGTGAGTATCTTTACTGTGAGTATCTTTACTGTGAGTATCTTTACTGTGAGTATCTTTAATGTGAGTATCTTTAATGTGAGTATCTTTACTGTGAGTATCTTTACTGTGAGTATCTTTACTGTGAGTATCTTTACTGTGAGTATCTTTACTGTGAGTATCTTTACTGTGAGTATCTTTACTGTGAGTATCTTTACGTGAGTATCTTTATGTGAGTATCTTTACTGTGAGTATCTTTATGTGAGTATCTTTACTGTGAGTATCTTTACTGTGAGTATCTTTACTGTGAGTATCTTTACTGTGAGTATCTTTACTGTGAGTATCTTTACTGTGAGTATCTTTACTGTGAGTATCTTTACTGTGAGTATCTTTACTGTGAGTATCTTTATGTGAGTATCTTTACGTGAGTATCTTTACTGTGAGTATCTTTACTGTGAGTATCTTTACTGTGAGTATCTTTACTGTGAGTATCTTTACTGTGAGTATCTTTACTGTGAGTATCTTTACTGTGAGTATCTTTACTGTGAGTATCTTTACTGTGAGTATCTTTACTGTGAGTATCTTTACTGTGAGTATCTTTACTGTGAGTATCTTTACTGTGAGTATCTTTACTGTGAGTATCTTTACTGTGAGTATCTTTACTGTGAGTATCTTTACGTGAGTATCTTTACTGTGAGTATCTTTACTGTGAGTATCTTTACTGTGAGTATCTTTACTGTGAGTATCTTTACTGTGGTATCTTACTGTGAGTATCTTTACTGTGAGTATCTTTACTGTGAGTATCTTTACTGTGAGTATCTTTACTGTGAGTATCTTTACTGTGAGTATCTTTACTGTGAGTATCTTTAATGTGAGTATCTTTACTGTGAGTATCTTTACTGTGAGTATCTTTACTGTGAGTATCTTTACTGTGAGTATCTTTACTGTGAGTATCTTTACTGTGAGTATCTTTACTGTGAGTATCTTTACTGTGAGTATCTTTACTGTGAGTATCTTTACTGTGAGTATCTTTACTGTGAGTATCTTTACTGTGAGTATCTTTACTGTGAGTATCTTTACTGCCACTGGGATGAAGTCTTCAGCTGGAAAAACAACAATACTGCAGGAAGAAAAACAATGATCTGGAACCACTTAAGAGGCACGTAAGTTCTTCCGTCTTTTAATAACATGTTTATTTTTCCACTATAATCTACCTTGTCCATAATTACTATCACATTTGCTTTATCTGTTTCATAAGGTGAAGTCCAGGATCTTTCCTTAATTCATGGTATAACTTAACAAATCTTTGATGACAATTGTGTTGTAGAGGTGTGAGCAAAGCTCACACCTGGACTTCACCTTACGAAACAGACAAAGCAAATGCGATAGTAATTATGGACAAGGTAGATTGTAGTGGAAAAATGAACATGTTATTAGAAGATGGGGTACTTATGTACCCCTTAAAGGTCTCTCTTCCTGGACTCCTAACAACCTCATGGTGGAGATAGAGAGACAGAGAGAGGTAGTCAGAGTGAGAGAGATGCAGGCAGTCACACACACACACACACACACATCACCTAGGGCGACAGTAAGACGTCCTGTGGTCACCCCTGGCACTGCGCCGCACAACATGACCTTCACCAAGAATTCCTCACAACTGCGGAATATAGAGAATAAAACACACTAGAACAAACAAGAAACAAAGAGAAGAAAACAAGTAAAAACAATGAGAATGTCTCTCCCTTGTACCCTGGAGGCACATCAACACCCGCTGGTCACAGCAACACTCGCTGGTCACAGCAACACTCGCTGGTCACAGCAACACTCGCTGGTCACATCAACACTCGCTGGTCACATCAACACCCGCTGGTCACAGCAACACTCGCTGGTCACATCAACACTCGCTGGTCACATCAACACCCGCTGGTCACAGCAACACTCGCTGGTCACATCAACACTTGTATTCTAACTCAGTTCTTGAATTCAGTCATTTAGATCCTGTATTTTCTTTCGACAATAATTCATTCAACATTACCGCTACATCTTTAGTTCTGGTTTTCTCACCCTGCGTTCATATCTGGTAACTCCTCCTGATCCTCCAAACTTTCACACATATATTCAAACTTCGTTTCATTCCCTGCTAACATTCACTTCTATCATTCACAAGAGAACTATTATCTCTTAAGAACTATACTATATCCACGCACATTCAAGCATCTCGCTTTCAGAGTTCCTTTTTTTTTTTTTTAGTTCCTAACTGGTAAAGAAAAAAAGTGATAACTAACTCCACATTGCCGGCATTTTAGCTGCATTCTACCTACTTCCATGTTATACTACTCTCTCTCTGACTTGTGGTAAGAAGCTGACTCAGGAGTCTCAGTAATGTTGATGTTGCTTGTAGTTGTCTGTGTCAGGCCTCTGTGGTAAGCGTTCATATTTGTGACAATCGTCCCGGCAGAGCACATTTTAACTGCCCAGGGCGTCGGTCTTTTCAATTACATGGTCTTTTTTTTTTAATTACTGGGGTGCCTGTAGAGACCTCGGGGAACTTTTAGGAGAATCATTTGACATTGAAAATTTAATGGGTTTCGTAGCTGATGCTAGTTATTAAACTTAATGAGATGGTAGTTATTTGTGGTGTGTTCTTTTTCGTGCTAGATGTTTATTACAGTCTTACCTCCACTGTTTTTATGTTTTGTATTTAGCTACTGGCAAGTGCTGAGTTATCAGCCAGGTCAAAGTGCTTCTTAACTCAAACAACTCCTCAGTAGTAAGTTAGTAAGTGGAATGGGAACATTTCAAGAATAACAACTATTAAGAGAATAAGGACAATAAAGGTTAGTCTATACTGAATGTAAATAGAAATTTGTGAGATTAATTTACCATCTTAGATGTTTATGAGACAAAATTATAAGTGATTACATAGTCACAGGGCTCGTGAAACTCTACGAGGACGTTATTGTTGCCCTTGCAAAGTGGTGACGTAGTTTTACGACGCGCCACTACTTAACCACAACGATACTACTACGTCAGTGTAACGTAGAACCTTGTGCTAGTTAATAACACTATATAATAATGATGATGATGATAATAATAATTATAATACTAAGAAGAAAAAGAATTGTTAGTTGTAAGGCTTCACGAGAAGCATCATACCCGTAGGGGTCATACAGCACGTAGGACTGGGATGTAATCAGGTTTGATCTGAAGAAGGGGAGGGTAGCTCAGGGCTTTCGTCACTGCTCAAGCACATTCTCAAAAAGTAGTGAAAGTTATTAAGTTGCTCGTTGTTAGTGTATTCGTCTTGAAACACCGAGACTCTGGTTAAGGACACTTGAAGGTGGAATAGTCAGTGGCACTGCGGTGTTAGCCCTGCAAGGCGCTGTGTCTAAGGACACGGGAAGGTTAAATACCCAGTGGCACTATGGTATATATATATACATATATATATATATATATATATATATATATATATATATATATATATATATATATATATATATATATATATATATATATATATTATATACATACACATACATACATGATAAATATATGGCATTTTTCTCATTCTATCATAATACTGTACTAATAGCCTTGTGTATAATATCACAAATGAAGAATGTAATGCTTTGAATAATTTGTCGAAACAGTAAAGTATAGTAATTATGAAAGCAGATAAAGGGAACGGGGTAGTTTTATTAGAGAGAATTATATAGAGAAAATGCTTCATGTCTTAAAACTGAGTGTGTTCCCGGTGTCCCGATGACCATCCTTAATAAAGAAGAGAAAATTAATAGACTTTAAATGAAACTAAGTTCTGGAAAATATAAATGGCATTATTAACATCAGGATAGAAAACCCGGTTTTTTTATATATGGTTTGCAGTTGAGCAAACCCTCATTTAGTGGCATACACCAACACTGTGAAACACAGAGCACATTATAGACATGAGACATTCGCTTGTTGTCCACTGTATCTAATACCATTGAACTGGCAACAGTATCCTGGTGCTTAAGAGGAACAGCAATACTAAAGTCAGTGCCCGATCAGCCGGGTTACTAAAGTCAGTGTCCGATCAGCCGGTTACCCAAGTCAGTGTCCTCAGCCGGGTTACCTAAAGTCAGTGCCCGATCAGCCGGGTTACCTAAAGTCAGTGTCCGATCAGCCGGGTTACCTAAAGTCAGTGCCCGATCAGCCGGGTTACCTAAAGTCAGTGCCGATCAGCCGGGTTACCTAAAGTCAGTGTCCGATCAGCCGGGTTACCTAAAGTCAGTGCCGATCGCGGTAGTCAGGCCCGATCAGCCGGGTTAAAGTCAGTGCCCGATCAGCCGGGTTACCTAAAGTCAGTGCCCGATCAGCCGGGTTACCTAAAGTCAGTGTCCGATCAGCCGGGTTACCTAAAGTCAGTGCCGATCAGCCGGTTACTAAAGTCAGTGTCCGATCAGCCGTTACTAAAGTCAGTGCCCGATCAGCCGGGTTACCTAAAGTCAGTGCGATCAGCCGGTTACTAAATCAGCGATCACCGGTTACCAATCAGTGGAGGGCCTTGTGCGATAGCGGTTGTTCTTCATTGGATTCAAGACAGTGTCCCTGTCTGATAATGAACGGTCAGTAGAGATACTTTGTTTCCAGTTTTTTTTTGTCATTTCTGTCATGGTAATTTGATGTTTAGCATATATGTTTAGATCCGAGTCTTATAATTGATTATTTTTGATTATGTACAGTGCCTGATGATGGAGTGAGTTACCTCCGAAAATAGTCAATATATGATGTTTTAAGTAGCAGTGCACACACAAAACAATATATATATATATATATATATATATATATATATATATATATATATATATATATATATATATATATATATATTATTTTTTTCAACAAGTCGGCCTCTCCCACCGAGGCAGGGTGACCCAAAAAGAAAGAAAATCCCCAAAAAGAAAATACTTTCATCATCATTCAACACTTTCACCACACTCATACATAATCACTGTCTTTGCAGAGGCGCTCAGATACGACAGTTTAGAAGTCCTTCCAAACTGTCACTATCCCAGACCCCTCCTTTAAAGTGCAGGCATTGTACTTACCATTTCCAGGACTCAAGTCCGGCTAAATCTATAATAACCGGTTTCCCTGAATCCTTTCACTAAATATTACCCTGCTCACACTCCAACAGCTCGTCTGGTCCCAAAAACCATTCGTCTCCATTCATCCTATATAACACGCTCACACACGCTTGCTGGAAGCCAAAGCCCCTCGCCCACAAACCCTCCTTTACCCCCTCCCTCCAACCTTTTCGAGGACGACCCCTACCCCTCCTTCCTTCCCCTACAGATTTATACGCTCTCCAAGTCATTCTACTTTGATCCATTCTCTCTAAATGATCAAACCACCTCAACAACCCCTCTTCAGCCCTCTGATTAATACTTTTAGTAACTCCACACCTCCTAATTTCCACACTCCGAATTCTCTGCATAATATTTACATCACACATTGCCCTTAGACAAGACATCTCCACTGCCTCCAGCCGCCTCCTCGCTGCAGCATTTACAGCCCATGCTTCACACCCATATAAGTGTTGGTACCACTATACTTTCATACATTCCCTTCTTTGCCTCTATAGATAAAGCTTTTTGTCTTCACAGATACCTCAACGCATCACTCGCCTTTTTTTCTTCATCAATTCTATGGTTAATCCTCATCCTTCATAAACCCATCCGCTGACACGTCAACTCCCAAATACACACACAACCGCACATAGAAGAGACGAGCTTACGACGATGTTTCGGTCCGACTTGGACCATCTCTCTTTATTTAAATCGTTTCATACCCTCATCACCTTACTCTTATCTTTGGTCACTTTCAACTTTCTACCTTCACACACCCTCCCAAACTCGTCCACTAACCTTTGCAACTTTTCTTTAGAATCTCCCATAAGCACAGTATCATCAGCAAAATGTAACTGTCAACTCCCATTTTGTACTTGATTCGGAAATCGAACACTCCCAACTCGCCCTTTTATGCAAGTTTATTATTGTAAGTGCTTTTATAGGTGTATTTGGGGGGGGGGTCTGAAACAGACTAATCTAATTTACATCATTCCTTATGGGAATAAATTCGTTTGGTAACAGCACCTGAACAGCATTCTGGAATGAAGAATGTTCGATTTCCGGGGTCCACTGTAATTTAATCCCATTCTTCTTAATACTTAATACTGGAGAATTTCTATAAAAACACATACAGGAATAAAGTAATATTGACCATTTTTTTTACTGCCAAGAGTGCTTAATAAATTGCACGTCAAAGTGGTTCTCATATAACAAAGCCATTTAGCACACATGACCCTGACCTCACACAGTAACACAGACGTGACCTCACACAGTAACACAGACGTGACCTCACACAGTAACACAGACGTGACCTCACACAGTAACACAGACGTGACCTCACACAGTAACAGACGTGACCTCACACAGTAACAGACGTGACCTCACACAGTAACAGACGTGACCTCACACAGTAACACGTGACCTCACACAGAAACAGACGTGACCTCACACAGTAACAGACGTGACCTCACTCAGTAACAGACGTGACCTCACACAGTAACAGACGTGACCTCACACAGTAACAGACGTGACCTCACTCATCCAACTAAGATGTTTATTTCTTTGTCTCAAACAGATTATTTTCCAGTCCCCACCTGCGAGCTTAGTGCTTCCCCAGGAATATAATAATAATAATACTAGAGATGATTATTAACCCTACGTTATGTGAAGTCATGAGTAGCACGTCAGATAACGTGATTTAATATCAGAATTGCTGAAGATTATGGAATTTTATTAATCATTTGAGATTAAACACTATCTAACAGCATTTTGACAAAAAGGTAATGTTTTTTAAATTTAAATGACATGGGAGAATGAATATTCACAAAAGAACAAAATATGCGGAGGTCGTTTATTGAAATTGTGGGAAGAACAATTAAGAGAAATGATTTCATTTTAGTTTAAAAATTCTAGCTACGATATTTACTTATTTGACGGAACGAAGATGAAATTGTGGCGACACTAGTAGTGTGTTTCATGGTGGAGTCAGGTCACCCATCCACCTTGTGAGCAGATGAAGCGGTATTTAACCTAAATGACGGAGCACCGCAGCAGTGAGCGACACTTACACCGATTGACGTTTTTTATAATTACTCTTTCTGGTCAATCCGGAAGAGCATTTGCAGGAAGGTTGTGGAGGGGGGGGGCTAAGAGGGAGCGTGAAAGAAGGTTTCAGGGGGGGGGGTAAGGGGCGTGAAAGAAGGTTGTGGAGGGAGTGTGGGGGAGGGAGGGAGTCGTGCAGTGTGATAGTCGTTGTTCCTCACTGACGCAATGCTGGGCCCGTTAGTCGCCCCCCCACACCCGTGCCAATACCTCCACCACACAATATACTCTTACCATCGCCTCCACACCAACAGCGGCAACCCGAATTAGCAACGACAACTTGTTCTTGTAAGCTCCTTCAATAATTTTCTTGATTAACGACTATGGTAGTGAAGGATTGAGAGGCAGTGTGTGGTGGTGCTGGTTCAACGCTGCACGCAAGGTAGTGAAGGATTGAGAGGCAGTGTGTGGTGGTGCTGGTTCAACGCTGCACGCAAGGTAGTGAAGGATTGAGAGGCAGTGTGTGGTGGTGCTGGTTCAACGCTGACGCAAGGTAGTGAAGGATTGAGAGGCAGTGTGTGGTGGTGCTGGTTCAACGCTGCACGCAAGGTAGTGAAGGATTGAGAGGCAGTTGTGGTGGTGCTGGTTCAACGCTGACGCAAGGTAGGAGGCATTGAGGCATCCGTATGGGTCGGTTCAACCTCCACCACAGTATGAGATTAAGCAGTGTCGTGGTGGTCTTCAACAGCTCACGCAAGGTAGTGAAGATTTAGAGCAGTATGTGATGTGTGTTGCTGGTTAAGCTGCACAAGTATGAATGAACATTTGTGGTGCTGATTCAACGTACAGCAAGGTAGTGAAGGATTGAGAGGCAGTGTGTGGTGGTGCTGGTTCAACGCTGCACGCAAGGTAGTGAAGGATTGAGAGGCAGTGTGTGGTGGTGCTGGTTCAACGCTGCACGCAAGGTAGTGAAGGATTGAGAGGCAGTGTGTGGTGGTGCTGGTTCAACGCTGCACGCAAGGTAGTGAAGGATTGAGAGGCAGTGTGTGGTGGTGCTGGTTCAACGCTGCACGCAAGGTAGTGAAGGATTGAGAGGCAGTGTGTGGTGGTGCTGGTTCAACGCTGCACGCAAGTAGGCCAAGATAGGAACAAGACCAATTGTGTCCATCTTACTTACTCACAACCTTCTCCTTATGCATAATAATAATCAAATAATATACCACGTATTTTTATTTTTTTAATGTCATTAATTTTGTGAGGTTCTCCAACCACCAGTCTATTTTTTTCATTCTGTAAATCAAGGAATACACCATATATAATATTTTTAGTAACTAACATTAGATATGGTATTAAAGATAAATGTGCAGTATTATAGATTTATTTTAAATTTCTACGATGGGTTTATATTATGATCATATTTCACTGATAAATTTTATGATTTAACCTAAAATAACCCCAGTAACTATATACAGCCTAATTATATTACCTATATGATTACTATCAGAGCGTAAACATGATAAAATATGTTCAATAATAGCTATTTTTGTTATTATAGGAATGTCACCTCAAGGATCACAACAATGTTAATATCACAACCACAAGGTTTTAAAATGTTAGATTACTAGAACCTTGAAAACGTAGGATGCCAAACTAATGATTCAGTCAAGCATCTTAATTACTGGGAACGTTTGAAGCCCCTTGATCTGTACTCCTTGTAAAGTAAGCGAGAGAGATACATTATAATCTACCCTTGGAAAATTCTAGAAGGATTGGTCCCAAATCTGCATACAAGAATCATCCCCCAAGGAAGTAAGATTCTTGTCAGACGGTGCAAAATACCCAAATGAAAAGCAGAGGTGTAATGAGTACACTAAGGAAGACTCAGTAAGTGTGAAGGGACCAAGACTTTTCGTCCTTTCATACATAGGGGGATTACCAACAGACCCCTGGCTGTCTTCAAGAAAGAACTGGGCAAGTTTCTTAAGTCAGTCCCTAATCAGACGGGCTGTGGTGCTTATGTTGGATTTCTTGAAGCTAGCACCAACAGCCTGGCTGATCAGGCCATCCACCGGAAGGACTGGTCTGGGACCGGGCCGCGAGGGCGTTGACCCTGGGAACATTTTCCAACTAGATAGATATCTTAGGTTAAGTCATCATAATATGTCTCGTTCAGATATATGTGAATATGTGTAATGTATAATACGAAATAAGATATAAATGTAGAATATATTTGTTAAATAATCTTAAGAATATAATATACACATCTCTGAGTCACATGCGTGACATAGGGACATCGATGAAATTAAATTATTTTGAGGAACTATAGAACTATCTAGCTTAAATCTCTTAAACTATCACTATTATAATATATATATATATATATATATATATATATATATATATATATATATATATATATATATATATATATACGTATAATGACTATGCAGTAATAAATATGAAAGTTTTGAATGCACATTCATTACATGTATATTGTAATATCTTATGTGACGTGTCAAAGTATTTTTTTTTATTAACACATCGGCTGTTTCCCACCAAGGCAGGGTGGCCCGAAAAAGAAAAACTTTCATCATTCACTCCATCACTGTCTTGCCAGAGGCGTGCTTACACTACAGTTATAAAACTGCAACATTAACACCCCTCCTTAAGAGTGTCGGCACTGTACTTCCCATCTCCAGGACTCAAGTCCGGCCTACCGGTTTCCCTGAATCCCTTCATAAATGTTTCCTTGCTCACACTCCAACAGCACGTCTTATACACTCTCAAAGTCATTCTGTTTCGTTTATCCTCTCTACATGTCCAAACCATCTCAATAACCTCTCCTCAGCCCTCTGGATAATAGTTTTGGTAATCCCACACCTCCTAATCTCCAAACTACGGATTCTCTGGATTATATTCACACCACACATTGCCCTCAGACATGACATCACTGCCTCCAGCCTTCTCCTTGTTGCAACATGCACAACCCATGCCTCACCCCTATACAAGAGCGTTGGTATAACTATACTCTCATACATTCCCCTCTTTGCTTTCATGGATAAAGTTCCTTGTCTCCACAAACTCCTCAGTGCACCACTCACCTTTTTCCCCTCGTCAATTCTATGATTCACTTCATCTTTCATAGACCCATCTGCTGACACGTCCACTCCCAAATATCTGAACACATTCACCTCCTCCATACTCTCTCCCTCCAATCTGATTTCCAATCTTCCGTTACCTAGTTTTTTTGTTATCCTCATCACCTTACTCTTTCCTATATTTACTTTTAATTTCCTTCTTTTAAATACCCTACCAAACTCATCAACGAACCTCTGCAACTTCTCTTCAGAATCTCCCAAAAGCACAGTGTCATCAGCAAAGAGCAACTGTGACAACTCCCACTTTGTGTTAGATTCTTTATCTTTTAACCCCACTCCTCTTATTAATGAAATAAGCTACCAGACATGTTAAGTAAATATTCTAAATATACTTACAACAAATGAAACATGATTTGTAGATATGTATATATATCCAGATGTACTCCTGTTAACCCTTTTGGAGCCTAGTTCCTAGGCCTCTTGTGTATGCAACTGTTTTTGCGCTTCCGTCTACAGAATGAGTATGGGGGGGAAGGAGCAAAATAAACTTCTGTATATGACTGTTAATATTGGAGAAATGTGGATATAATAATAATATGCGAGAGATTAACAGAGCCATACCAACCATGTCGCATTTTTTTATAAGTTAAAAACAACTGATGCTATTGTTTGGAGATATTTAATATGCATTAGGCTTTACGTGACACAACGCTGATGACTGACGTAAGTGGAAAAAGTATTACGGGAGATTATATTGATATTTACTTTCCACCACCGGTTACTAGGCCAGAAAGATATACCACAAAGGAGGGAGGATATAAGTCCTGCAGAGGGTTACAGCGTTAATATAATAAAGACTGCTTGGCTACACCAAGTGTGAACCATTATGTACATGAAACACTGTAGGCCTGCACAGTACTGAGTTTGTTTACAAAAAACTTTATATATATATATATATATATATATATATATATATTATATATATATATATATATATATATATATATATATATATATGTAAAATATTTTGAACCTTAGTTACAGGGTGCTCATAATTTTAATAAATGTTAGTGGCATTAATTCTGTATCCCTGCACTTGGCTAGATTCTTAAAAAAAACGTGCAGATGTTTATCCTCATTTCCACACTTCGTTTTTTATCATCTCTTGGTAACCTCCTCTTGGTAAGTTCTTGGTAACCTCCTCTTGGTAACCTCCTCTTGGTAAGTTCTTGGTAACCTCCTCTTGGTAAGTTCTTGGTAACCTCCTCTTGGTAAGTTCTTGGTAACCTCCTCTTGGTAAGTTCTTGGTAACCTCCTCTTGGTAAGTTCTTGGTAACCTCCTCTTGGTAAGTTCTTGGTAACCTCTCTTGGTAAGTTCTTGGTAACCTCCTCTTGGTAAGTTCTTGGTAACCTCCTCTTGGTAAGTTCTTGGTAACCTCCTCTTGGTAAGTTCTTGGTAACCTCCTCTTGGTAAGTTCTTGGTAACCTTCTCTTGGTAAGTTCTTGGTAACCTTCTCTTGGTAAGTTCTTGGTAACCTTCTCTTGGTAAGTTCTTGGTAACCTCCTCTTGGTAAGTTCTTGGTAACCTCCTCTTGGTAAGTTCTTGGTAACCTCCTCTTGGTAAGTTCTTGGTAACCTTCTCTTGGTAAGTTCTTGGTAACCTCCTCTTGGTAAGTTCTTGGTAACCTCCTCTTGGTAAGTTCTTGGTAACCTTCTCTTGGTAAGTTCTTGGTAACCTCCTCTTGGTAAGTTCTTGGTAACCTTCTCTTGGTAAGTTCTTGGTAACCTCCTCTTGGTAACTTCTTGGTAACCTCCTCTTAGTAAGTTCTTGGTAACCTTCTCTTGGTAACCTCCTCTTGGTAACCGCTTGGTAACCTCCTTAGTAACCATGTCTTAGTGATAATCCCATCTTACTAACCTCCTGGTAAACTCTACTCTAATTAAAGTGTGCAGTTTCCTCCGAATTACCTCTCGTGCAATTCTGCCCGATATGACATTCAATCAAAATGTATGTTATTTTTTGTTAAGTTGGTTTATCTTAATATATATATATATATATATATATATATATATATATATATATATATATATATATATATATATATATATATATATATAATATATATATATGAACCATCGATAAAGAACAAAATAAAAATAAACGATCGGCTTGCTTCCGAGAGGCCGGCCAATGGCTGTAACTCAAGATGAGTTAATAATAATAATAATAATAATAATAATAATAATAATAATAATAATAATAATAATAATAATAATAATAATAATAATAATATTGATAATAATAATATTAATAATAATAATAATAATATTAATATTATTATTATTATTAATATTATTATTATTGGGGATGCGTCTGGGGAATGGGAGGCAATCAAGTTTGATCTCATGAGTAGCCCCAGTTCCTTGGATCGAGAGAAGATGGCCACCATCCAGGCACCGCCCTTGAAGAGGCTGCAAAAATAACCGTGACAACGTTCCTAGCGTAGTCTTCACACAATATTTTCTGACGTATTTTACGTCTTATATATAAACAAATTGTTGACGTTCTTGAAGTCAAGAACTTTCCAAGACTGTTGAGACACAATATCTCATTATTATTATTTGACTCCAGGGAAGGAAGACCTAGCCATATGTAGTGGGGTCTTAGCAACGTGTGGAGGGGTCCTAACAACGTGTGGAGGGGTCCTAGCAAAGTACGTGTAGGTTTTAGAACGTGTCTATCCTAGCAGCGTGTGTGGGTCCTAGTATCGTGTGTGTAAGTCGTAGCAACTTTTTGTATTAACATTATTATGTACACAGATAATTCCAACAGGTACTGAAATTACTGACATAGGACTGAGAGCATTTATTTACGCAAGATATAACATTACAGCAAGACTGGAGTGTTTATTTATGCAAGATAAACATTCCAGCAAGACTGGAGTGTTTATTTATGCAAGATATAACATTCCACCAGGACTGGAGTGTTTATTTACGCAAGATATAACATTCCAGCAAGACTGGAGTGTTTATTTATGCAAGATATAACATTCCAGCAAGACTGGAGTGTTTATTTACGCAAGATATAACATTCCAGCAAGACTGGAGTGTTTATTTATGCAAGATATAACATTCCAGCAAGACTGGAGTGTTTATTTACGCAAGATATAACATTCCAGCAAGACTGGAGTGTATACTTACGCAAGATATAACATTCCAGCAAGACTGGAGTGTTTATTTATGCAAGATAAACATTCCAGCAAGACTGGAGTGTATACTTACGCAATATATAACATTCCAGCAAGACAGACTATTTACTTACACAAGATATAACATTCCAGTAGGTAATGCAGTGTTCTAACATTTCTTCCCCCGGATGCGACCCACAACAGTGGACTAACACACACAGGTACCTGTTTTTACTGCTAGGTGGGCAGGGGCACCAGTGGGTATAAGGAAACTGCCCCAAATGTTTCAACACACCAGGGAATGTATGGAAGGAGGGGAGGGAAGGGGTAGTCCTATAAAAAAAAAATATTCGAAAAATCGGATACATCAGCAATGTGCTGCTATGGGCAGGTATCAACATGTGGGAAAGGATGGTCTTGTGTGTGTGCACTTACATTTATGGGGTTGCAGGGATCGATTCACAGCTCCTGGTCCCGAAATAAATGCCAGCAGCATTTGGTGTTCTCAGGCTGTTACCCATCCAAGTACTAACCAAACCCATCGTTGCTGAACTTAGCTGATTGGACGAGAAGAGGTGCATTCAACGTGGTATGACCGCTGGCCTTACCACGTTGCGGGGGAGGGGGAAGGGGAGGGAGGGATGGTTGGGGAGGGAAGGCAGAGGAGTGCTCGCACCACCTTGTTCCGTTCTTCCGCACTCCACCGAAACAAGGTCGACCCACGTGACACATAAATACAACAGTTACCTGAGTCCCCCATCCCCCTCTCTCCTCTCTCACTGGAACTACAAGCTAAGTATCAGTTATAATTTAAATGTACTGTATTATAAAATGTCTTAATATTGAGGTGTTTAGCAGGGAGCAGCAGAGCTAACACGGTGCTACCTTCCACACCTGGAGCAGCAGAGCTAACACGGTGCTACCTTCCACACCTGGAGCAGCAGAGCTAACACTGTGCTACCTTCCACACCTGGAGCAGCAGAGCTAACACGGTGCTACCTTCCACACCTGGAGCAGCAGAGCTAACACGGTGCTACCTTCCACACCTGGAGCAGCAGAGCTAACACGGTGCTACCTTCCACACCTGGAGCAGCAGAGCTAACACGGTGCTACCTTCCACACCTGGAGCAGCAGAGCTAACACGGTGCTACCTTCCACACCTGGAGCAGCAGAGCTAACACGGTGCTACCTTCCACACCTGGAGCAGCAGAGCTAACACGGTGCTACCTTCCACACCTGGAGCAGCAGAGCTAACACGGTGCTACCTTCCACACCTGGAGCAGCAGAGCTAACACGGTGCTACCTTCCACACCTGGAGCAGCAGAGCTAACACGGTGCTACCTTCCACACCTGGAGCAGCAGAGCTAACACGGTGCTACCTTCCACACCTGGAGCAGCAGAGCTAACACGGTGCTACCTTCCACACCTGGAGCAGCAGAGCTAACACGGTGCTACCTTCCACACCTGGAGCAGCAGAGCTAACACGGTGCTACCTTCCACACCTGGAGCAGCAGAGCTAACACGGTGCTACCTTCCACACCTGGAGCAGCAGAGCTAACACGGTGCTACCTTCCACACCTGGAGCAGCAGAGCTAACACGGTGCTACCTTCCACACCTGGAGCAGCAGAGCTAACACGGTGCTACCTTCCACACCTGGAGCAGCAGAGCTAACACGGTGCTACCTTCCACACCTGGAGCAGCAGAGCTAACACGGTGCTACCTTCCACACCTGGAGCAGCAGAGCTAACACGGTGCTACCTTCCACACCTGGAGCAGCAGAGCTAACACGTGCTACCTTCCCCACCTGGAGCAGCAGAGCTAACACGGTGCTACCTTCCACACCTAGAGCAGCAGAGCTAACACGGTGCACCTTCCACACCTGGAGCAGCAGAGCTAACACGGTGCTACCTTCACACCTGGAGCAGCAGAGCTAACACGGTGCTACCTTCCACACCTGGAGCAGCGGAGCTAACACGGTGCTACCTTCCAGACCTGGAGCAGCAGAGCTAACACGGTGCTACCTTCCACACCTGGAGCAGCAGAGCTAACACGGTGCTACCTTCCACACCTGGAGCAGCAGAGCTAACACGGTGCTACCTTCCACACCTGGAGCAGCAGAGCTAACACGGTGCTACACTTCACACCTGGAGCAGCAGAGCTAACACGGTGCTACCTTCCACACCTGGAGCAGCAGAGCTAACACGGTGCTACCTTCCACACCTGGAGCAGCAGAGCTAACACGGTGCTACCTTCCACACCTGGAGCAGCAGAGCTAACACGGTGCTACCTTCCACACCTGGAGCAGCAGAGCTAACACGGTGCTACCTTCCACACCTGGAGCAGCAGAGCTAACACGGTGCTACCTTCCACACCTGGAGCAGCAGAGCTAACACGGTGCTACCTTCCACACCTGGAGCAGCAGAGCTAACACGGTGCTACACTTCACACAACAATGTTGAACTTCACCTTTAATATGCCGCCAAATTTTGACCCCAGAATTACTTAAAGAATGTTGATGAACTGTAAACGACACTCACCTTGAACCTTCATTAAGAAACTCTTTATTATTATTATTATTATTACTATTATCATTATTATTATTATTAATCTGTTATTATTATTATTAATAATAATATGTTATTATTATTATTATTATTATTATTATTATTATTAATAGTAATAATACTATTGTTATTATTTTATTATTATTATTATTATTATTAATAATAATAGTAATAGTAGTAATAATACTATTGTTATTATTTTATTATTATTATTAACTTATTGTTAAAATACATTTAGCTTGAAATTTTTATAAGATTTTTTGTTTGTTTTAGCCGCCTAGTCATCCATGTTGCCTGTGTGTGTGTGTTTTTATTCCCACTTTTTTTGTTTTGTTTGAAGAGAAGTGTGTCAGTATCTTTGTGTGCGACTTTTATTATTTTTTCTTAATGTGTGTGTACGTATTTGTGTGTGTGTGCGTGTGCGTGTGCGCGTGTGTGTGTGTAATCGCCTAGTTGTACTCGCCTAGTTGTGGTTGCAGGGGTCGATTCACAGCTCCTGGCCCTGCCTCTTCACTGGCCGCTACTCGGTCACTCTACCCGCTTTATGAGCTTTATCATACCTCTCCTTAAAGCTATGTATGAATCCTGTGTGTGTGTGTGTGTTTCCCTTGTCATCACCACACAAGAGCCTCCAGTAATTCTTTCTTCATGATTTTTGTTTCAGTCAAGAACGGCAGCTCCGCCTCTTCCTTTAATCCCCCTCACCCCATCCTTTCCCTTCCCTCTTATCTCTCCCCTTCCCTTCACCTTTATAATGTCCATTTTGACTTCCTAAAATTTCGACATTATTTGGATTTAAGATTCCATAGCTTGTGTTATTTCCTTCACCATTATTGTTACTTATGTTGTACACTGTTATTGTTACTTATGTTGTATATTGTTATTGTTACTTATGTTGTACACTGTTATTGTTACTTATGTTGTACACTGTTATTGTTACTTATGTTGTACACTGTTATTGTTACTTATGTTGTACACTGTTATTGTTACTTATGTTGTACACTGTTATTGTTACTTATGTTGTACACTGTTATTGTTACTTATGTTGTACACTGTTATTGTTACTTATGTTGTACACTGTTATTGTTACTTATGTTGTATATTGTTATTGTTACTTATGTTGTACACTGTTATTGTTACTTATGTTGTACATTGTTATTGTTACTTATGTTGTACACTGTTATTGTTACTTATGTTGTACACTGTTATTGTTACTTATGTTGTACACTGTTATTGTTACTTATGTTGTACACTGTTATTGTTACTTATGTTGTACACTGTTATTGTTACTTATGTTGTACACTGTTATTGTTACTTATGTTGTATATTGTTATTGTTACTTATGTTGTACACTGTTATTGTTACTTATGTTGTACATTGTTATTGTTACTTATGTTGTACACTGTTATTGTTACTTATGTTGTACACTGTTATTGTTACTTATGTTGTACACTGTTATTGTTACTTATGTTGTACACTGTTATTGTTACTTATGTTGTACACTGTTATTGTTACTTATGTTGTACACTGTTATTGTTACTTATGTTGTATATTGTTATTGTTACTTATGTTGTACACTGTTATTGTTACTTATGTTGTACACTGTTATTGTTACTTATGTTGTACACTGTTATTGTTACTTATGTTGTACACTGTTATTGTTACTTATGTTGTACACTGTTATTGTTACTTATGTTGTACACTGTTATTGTTACTTATGTTGTACACTGTTATTGTTACTTATGTTGTACACTGTTATTGTTACTTATGTTGTACACTGTTATTGTTACTTATGTTGTATATTGTTATTGTTACTTATGTTGTACACTGTTATTGTTACTTATGTTGTACACTGTTATTGTTACTTATGTTGTACACTGTTATTGTTACTTATGTTGTATATTGTTATTGTTACTTATGTTGTACATTGTTATTGTTACTTATGTTGTACACTGTTATTGTTACTTATGTTGTACACTGTTATTGTTACTATGTTGTATATTGTTATTGTTACTTATGTTGTACACTGTTATTGTTACTTATGTTGTACACTGTTATTGTTACTTATGTTGTACACTGTTATTGTTACTTATGTTGTACACTGTTATTGTTACTTATGTTGTACACTGTTATTGTTACTTATGTTGTACATGTTATTGTTACTTATGTGAATTATTGTTACTTATGTCTGTTATTCTACTTTGTTATTGTTACTTATGTTGTAACTTGTTATTGTTACTTATAGTTGTACTACTGTTATTGTTACTTATGTTGTACACTGTTATTTCTCCAAGCTGAACACCGTCCAGCCAAGCTGACTCATTCTTAAATTATTCTCGTTTGCCTTCATTTATTCCCACTGAGAAATAACAGTGTACAACATAAGTAACAATAACAGTGTACAACATAAGTAACAATAACAGTGTACAACATAAGTAACAATAACAGTGTACAACATAAGTAACAATAACAGTGTACAACATAAGTAACAATAACAGTGTACAACATAAGTAACAATAACAGTGACAAACATAAGTAACAATAACAGTGTACAACATAAGTAACAATAACAGTGTACAACATAAGTAACAATAACAGTGTACAACATAAGTAACAATAACAGTGTACAACATAAGTAACAATAACAGTATACAACATAAGTAACAATAATGGTGAAGGAAATAACACAAGTTATGGAATCTTAAACCCAAATAATGTCGAAATTTTAGGAAGACAAAATGGACATTAATGTAAAAAAAAAAAGCGTACACTCAGCCGTTTAACACAGGTGGAAGAGAGGAGAAATTAAGACAAAAAATACGATTTTTGGATAATTTTCTGTACTAAAGTATCAGTGAAATCCCGCCAAGGAGAGATCAATATCATTATAGACGTTTTGTTTCTTGAAGAGACAGACTTGTATGTTTTATAAAGTTAGACTGATACATGATGTATGGTCGACTAAATTATTTAATATCTAATATGATGATGTTTTTACACTATTAAACGCTAACAAACATTCTCTGTCTGTCTCTCACACACACACATACTAATGCACATACCAGACTATTGTCAGAGTTGAGGGGCACGACCCGTGACAAGAGACTGTGAACTTGATCTCACGACTCTAGAGCGACTTAGATCAAGAGGAGACATAGTCAAGACACACATAAATACTCTGTAGGTTAGATAGTGATAGAAGAGGACTGAGACGGGAGCGTCCAAGACCAGGGAGCACACAAGACAACACTCAAATATATAAGTCACAAAGATGTTAAGGTGTATATCTCAGTGTATATATAAGTCACATAGACATTAAGGTGTATATCTCAATGTCTACACACCCCGTGGTGTATACTTCGATTTATTTACACAAATGTTTATCATTCACTGTATGTGCATCTAGAGGTGTATATCTGATTATATACACCGAGAGATGCATATCTCACTATATACTATACACCACAGGTGTATATCTCAATGTATATACACTTAGATTTGTATATCGCTCGGGGTATATACACTGAGTTAACTTTAATATCTATTTTCATGACTAAAATCCCCATGACTGGTGAGGTACAGTTTACAAGCAGTGTTAATATGATCCCCATGACTGGTGAGGTACAGTTTACAAGCAGTGTTAATATGATCCCCATGACTGGTGAGGTACAGTTTACAAGCAGTGTTAATATGATCCCCTTGACTGGTGAGGTACAGTTTACAAGCAGTGTTAATATGATCCCCATGACTGGTGAGGTACAGTTTACAAGCAGTGTTAATATGATTCCCATGACTGGTGAGGTACAGTTTACAAGCAGTGTTAATATGATCCCCATGACTGGTGAGGTACAGTTTACAAGCAGTGTTAATATGATCCCCTTGACTGGTGAGGTACAGTTTACAAGCAGTGTTAATATGATCCCCATGACTGGTGAGGTACAGTTTACAAGCAGTGTTAATATGATCCCCATGACTGGTGAGGTACAGTTTACAAGCAGTGTTAATATGATTCCATGACTGGTGAGGTACAGTTTACAAGCAGTGTTAATATGATCCCCATGACTGGTGAGGTACAGTTTACAAGCAGTGTTAATATGATCCCCATGACTGGTGAGGTACAGTTTACAAGCAGTGTTAATATGATCCCCATGACTGGTGAGGTACAGTTTACAAGCAGTGTTAATATGATCCCTTGACTGGTGAGGTACAGTTTACAAGCAGTGTTAATATGATCCCCATGACTGGTGAGGTACAGTTTACAAGCAGTGTTAATATGATCCCCATGACTGGTGAGGTACAGTTTACAAGCAGTGTTAATATGATTCCATGACTGGTGAGGTACAGTTTACAAGCAGTGTTAATATGATCCCCATGACTGGTGAGGTACAGTTTACAAGCAGTGTTAATATGATTCCCATGACTGGTGAGGTACAGTTTACAAGCAGTGTTAATATGATTCCCATGACTGGTGAGGTACAGTTTACAAGCAGTGTTAATATGATCCCCATGACTGGTGAGGTACAGTTTACAAGCAGTGTTAATATGATTCCCATGACTGGTGAGGTACAGTTTACAAGCAGTGTTAATATGATTCCCATGACTGGTGAGGTACAGTTTACAAGCAGTGTTAATATGATCCCCGCGTAGCACAAGGTTTTTAAACCTAATAAACCAGCCAACGGATTCTAAAACAAACATGGCAGAGCTAGATCATGTCAGGCATAAACACCAGGGCCAGGAGCTTGAGCTCAGCCCCTTGCAAACTCAGCTGGGTAAATATCCCCCCCACCCCCGCACAAACATGGGGTAGTGGACTGTGGCACCTCCCCTCCCAGGCGTCCTCCGCATACCTAGGGCGTATTTTTGTGCCACTGACAATACCGCCACTGCTACTGCCGCCGCCGCTACTACTGCCGCCGCCGCTTCTGCCGTCTTCACTTTCACAAGTAGAGGCATAAGGGGACTTCACGAGAATTACTTTCCTTACTCTGGTGTAATAAATTCCGGAAAGTGACGCCATCTTACCACGGATTTCAGACGTCGGGCACAAGGCGGGGGGGGGGTGACGAGGGGCAGGGAGGGGTCAAGAGGGGCAGGGAGAAGGAAAGTTGAGGGTAATAGTATCTCTGGATGTAATTCCTGGATCCTGCACACCCACACACACAGGTAGCGATCAGCAAAGAGGCGGGGCTAGGAGTTGTGAATCGACCCCTGCAACCACAAATAGGTGAGTACAGGTTCTGTCAAATGATTCACCACATTTCCCAAACCTACATTTCCACTCACCAACAACCACCAGCACATACACCAACAACCACCACCAACAATATCACCATCACTAACAGTAACAACAACAACTATACCATCACTTACAACAACTACACCAACAACTACATTGCTGTCATACACATTACCACGTCCACCACCACCACCAGCATGTGTAGCACTGGCGGCCCGTGGCGAAATCTCGCGCTTCACACGGTGAATGTCCGGGTTCGATTCCCGGCGAGGGTCGAAACATTGGGCGTGTTTTCTTACACCGGTTGTCCCTGTTCTCCCATCAGTAAAATGGGTACCCGGGTGTTAGTCGACTGGTGTGGGTCGCATCCCTGGACAAAATTAACCTAATTTGCCAGCAATGCTCTGCATAACAAGCGGCTTTCTATATAGTAGTTTGTTATTGATGTCAGCTAGGCTGTATACCTTGTACATGTACTTGTAGAAATAAAGATATAGTATTATTATTATTATAGCATCGTACCTGTCACTCCAACCCACCCAAGCTTGCTTCAAGCAGAACATTCACACACTTATGCAACATATAGGTATCTTTATTAAGGAAACGTTTCGCCACACAGCCACTGTGTGGCGAAACGTTTCCTTAATAAAGATTCCCATATGTTACATAAATGTCTCAACCTTCAACTTGTCGGTTTTCAAAACCATTTATCACATTTGCTTCAAGCCACAAAAATGGTTCTTCAACCCACTGAGACTTACCACAAGCTAGCAAGGAAGGCTCTTCAACCCACTGAGACTTACTACAAGCTAGCAAGGAAGGCTCTTCAACCCACTGAGACTTACTACAAGCTAGCAGGGAAGTCTCATCAACCCACTGAGACTTAACACAAGCTAGCAGGGAAGTCTCTTCAACCCACTGAGACTTAACAAAAGCTAGCAGGGAAGTCTCTTCAACCCACTGAGACTTACTACAAGCTAGCAAGGAAGGCTCTTCAACCCACTGAGACTTACTACAAGCTAGCAGGGAAGTCTCTTCAACCCACTCAGACTTACCACAAGCTAGCAAGGAAGGCTCTTCAACCCACTGAGACTTACTACAAGCTAGCAGGGAAGTCTTTTCAACCCACTCAGACTTACCACAAGCTAGCAAGGAAGGCTCTTCAACCCACTGAGACTTACTACAAGCTAGCAAGGAAGGCTCTTCAACCCACTGAGACTTACCACAAGCTAGCAAGGAAGGCTCTTCAACCCACTGAGACTTACCACAAGCTAGCAAGGAAGGCTCTTCAACCCACTGAGACTTACCACAAGCTAGCAAGGAAGGCTCTTCAACCCACTGAGACTTACTACAAGCTAGCAAGGAAGGCTCTTCAACCCACTGAGACTTACCACAAGCTAGCAACGAAGGCTCTTCAACCCACTGAGACTTACCACAAGCTAGCAGGGAAGTCTCTTCAACCCACTGAGACTTACTACAAGCTAGCAAGGAAGGCTCTTCAACCCACTCAGACTTACCACAAGCTAGCAAGGAAGGCTCTTCAACCCACTGAGACTTACTACAAGCTAGCAAGGAAGGCTCTTCAACCCACTGAGACTTACCACAAGCTAGCAAGAAAGGCTCTTCAACCCACTGAGACTTACCACAAGCTAGCAAGGAAGGCTCTTCAACCCACTGAGACTTACCACAAGCTAGCAAGGAAGGCTCTTCAACCCACTGAGACTTACTACAAGCTAGCAAGGAAGGCTCTTCAACCCACTGAGACTTACCACAAGCTAGCAAGGAAGTCTCTTCAACCCACTGAGACTTACCACAAGCTAGCAGGGAAGTCTCTTCAACCCACTGAGACTTACCACAAGCTAGCAGGGAAGGCTCTTCAACCCACTGAGACTTACCACAAGCCAGCAAGGAAGGCTCTTCAACCCACTGAGACGTACTACAAGCCAGCAAGGAAGGCTCTTCAACCCACTGAGACGTACTACAAGCTAGCAAGGAAGGCTCTTCAACCCACTGATTACCACAAGCTAGCAAGGAAGGCTCTTCAACCCACTGAGACGTACTACAAGCAGCAAGGAAGTCTCTTCAACCCACTGAGACGTACTACAAGCTAGCAAGGAAGGCTCTTCAACCCACTGAGACTTACCACAAGCTAGCAAGGAAGTCTCTTCAACCCACTGAGACGTACTACAAGCTAGCAAGGAAGGCTCTTCAACCCACTGAGACGTACTACAAGCTAGCAAGGAAGGCTCTTCAACCCACTGAGACTTAATACAAGCTAGCAGGGAAGGCTCTTCAACCCACTGAGACTTACCACAAGCCAGCAAGAAAGTCTCTTCAACCCACTGAGACTTACTACAAGCTAGCAGGGAAGTCTCTTCAACCCACTGAGACTTACCACAAGCTAGCAGGGAAGTCTCTTCAACCCACTGAGACTTACCACAAGCTAGCAGGAAAGTCTCTTCAACCCACTGAGACTTACCACAAGCTAGCAGGGAAGTCTCTTCAACCCACTGAGACTTACTACAAGCTAGCAGGGAAGTCTCTTCAACCCACTGAGACTTACCACAAGCTAGCAGGGAAGTCTCTTCAACCCACTGAGACTTACTACAAGCTAGCAGGGAAGGCTCTTCAACCCATTGAGACTTACCACAAGCCAGCAAGAAAGTCTCTTCAACCCACTGAGACTTACCACAAGCTAGCAGGGAAGTCTCTTCAACCCACTGAGACTTACCACAAGCTAGAAGGGAAGTCTCTTCAACCCACTGAGACTTACCACAAGCTAGCAGGGAAGTCTCTTCAACCCAGTGAGACTTACCACAAGCTAGCAGGGAAGTCTCTTCAACCCACTGAGACTTACTACAAGCTAGAAGGGAAGTCTCTTCAACCCACTGAGACTTACCACAAGCTAGAAGGAAGTCTCTTCAACCCACTGAGACCTACTACAAGCCAGCGGGAAGTCTCTTCAACCCACTGAGACTTACCACAAGCTAGAAGGGAAGTCTCTTCAACCCACTGAGACTTACTACAAGCCAGCGGAAGTCTCTTCAACCCACTGAGACTTACCACAAGCTAGCAGGGAAGTCTCTTCAATCCACTGAGACTTACCACAAGCTAGCAGGGAAGTCTCTTCAACCCACTGAGACTTACTACAAGCTAGCAAGGAAGGCTCTTCAACCCACTGAGACTTACTACAAGCCAGCGGAAGTCTCTTCAACCCACTGAGACTTACCACAAGCTAGCAGGAAGTCTCTTCAATCCACTGAGACTTACCACAAGCTAGCAGGGAAGTCTCTTCAACCCACTGAGACTTACTACAAGCTAGCAAGGAAGGCTCTTCAACCCACTGAGACGTACTACAAGCTAGCAAGGAAGGCTCTTCAACCCACTGAGACTTAATACAAGCTAGCAGGGAAGGCTCTTCAACCCACTGAGACTTACCACAAGCCAGCAGGAATGTCTCTTCAACCCACTGAGACTTACTACAAGCTAGCAGGAAGTCTCTTCAACCTGAGACTTACCACAAGCTAGCAGGGAAGTCTCTTCAACCCACTGAGACTTACCACAAGCTAGCAGGAAAGTCTCTTCAACCCCTGAGACTTACCACAAGCTAGCAGGAAGTCTCTTCAACCCACTGAGACTTACTACAAGCTAGCAGGGAAGTCTCTTCAACCCACTGAGACTTACCACAAGCTAGCAGGGAAGTCTCTTCAACCCACTGAGACTTACTACAAGCTAGCAGGGAAGTCTCTTCAACCCACTGAGACTTACTACAAGCTAGCAGGGAAGTCTCTTCAACCCACTGAGACGTACTACAAGCTAGCAAGGAAGGCTCTTCAACCCACTGAGACGTACTACAAGCTAGCAAGGAAGGCTCTTCAACCCACTGAGACTTAATACAAGCTAGCAGGGAAGGCTCTTCAACCCACTGAGACTTACCACAAGCCAGCAAGAAAGTCTCTTCAACCCACTGAGACTTACTACAAGCTAGCAGGGAAGTCTCTTCAACCCACTGAGACTTACCACAAGCTAGCAGGGAAGTCTCTTCAACCCACAGAGACTTACTACAAGCTAGCAGGGAAGTCTCTTCAACCCACTGAGACTTACCACAAGCTAGCAGGGAAGTCTCTTCAACCCACTGAGACTTACCACAAGCTAGCAGGGAAGTCTCTTCAACCCACTGAGACTTACTACAAGCTAGCAGGGAAGGCTCTTCAACCCACTGAGACTTACCACAAGCCAGCAAGAAAGTCTCTTCAACCCACTGAGACTTACCACAAGCTAGCAGGGAAGTCTCTTCAACCCACTGAGACTTACCACAAGCTAGAAGGAAGTCTCTTCAACCCACTGAGACTTACCACAAGCTAGCAGGAAGTCTCTTCAACCCAGTGAGACTTACCACAAGCTAGCAGGGAAGTCTCTTCAACCCACTGAGACTTACTACAAGCTAGAAGGGAAGTCTCTTCAACCCACTGAGACTTACCACAAGCTAGAAGGGAAGTCTCTTCAACCCACTGAGACCTACTACAAGCCAGCGGGGAAGTCTCTTCAACCCACTGAGACTTACCACAAGCTAGAAGGGAAGTCTCTTCAACCCACTGAGACTTACTACAAGCCAGCGGGGAAGTCTCTTCAACCCACTGAGACTTACCACAAGCTAGCAGGGAAGTCTCTTCAATCCACTGAGACTTACCACAAGCTAGCAGGGAAGTCTCTTCAACCCACTGAGACTTACTACAAGCTAGCAAGGAAGGCTCTTCAACCCACTGAGATTTACTACAAGCTAGCAAGGAAGGCTCTTCAACCCACTGAGACTTACTACAAGCTAGCAAGGAAGGCTCTTCAACCCACTGAGACTTACTACAAGCTAGCAAGGAAGGCTCTTCAACCCACTGAGACTTACTACAAGCTAGCAAGGAAGGCTCTTCAACCCACTAAGACAGACCACAACCCAGCAGGGAAGTGTCTGGTGTGCGAGAGGCTGCCCAGAATACTCTAGGTCCTAGGACAAAACCTTCAAGCAGACTCACTCTCACTAGGATGATTCACAACACCAGCTACGCTGCCTAGCATCCTGGGTTACGCTTTCTCACACATCACAATGCTAATGCTTCCCGTGAATATAATAATAATAATAATGGCAATCATACTTCACAAGATTATCACTCTTATCAGGCACCACAGCGCCGTAAAATTATTCATAGTGTGAAATACAAAATTATGCGGCCTACTTCCTGTGAGCAGCCATCCATCTGGGTTTAAAATATATTAATTTGCTCAGTGTGTGCACGTGCTCTTCTAATTGTTTTCGAATAGTTGAGAGAGTTGACCCTAGCTCTTGAGCCTTGTCTTCGATTAAATGATGGGCGGGGAAGGGTGAAGAGATGCAGAGAGGGATGAAGAGGAGCAGGGAGGGGTGAACAGGGCAGGGAGGGGTGAACAGGGCAGGGGGGGGTGAACAGGGCAGGGAGGGGTGAACAGGGCAGGGAGGGGTGAACAGGGCAGGGAGGGGTGAACAGGGCAGGGAGGGTGAACAGGGCAGGTAGGGGTGAAGACGGGCAGGGAAGGGTGAACAGGGCAGGGAGGGGTGAGAAGGGGCAGAGAAGGGTGAACAGGGCAGGGAGGGGTGAAGAGGGGCAGGGAAGGGTGAACAGGGCAGGGAGGGGTGAAGAGGGGCAGGGAAGGGTGAACAGGGCAGGGAGGGGTGAAGAGGGGCAGGGAAGGGTGAACAGGGCAGGGAGGGGTGAAGAGGGGCAGTGAAGGGTGAACAGAGGCAAGAAGAGATGAGGAGTGAAGAGGGAACAAGGAGGGGTGAAGAAGACCAGGGAGGGGTAAAGATGGGCAGAGAGGGGTTCTTCCACTACAACACTTGGCAATGTGTTCCTTTTATTCACCTGCTGGGTTATTCACCCGCTGGGTTATTCACCCGCTGGGTTATTCACTCGCTGGGTTATTCACCCGCTGGGTTATTCACCCGCTGGGTTATTCACCCGCTAGGTTATTCACCCGCTGGGTTATTCACTCGCTGGGTTATTCACCCGCTGGGTTATTCACCCGCTGGGTTATTCACCCGCTAGGTTATTCACCCGCTGGGTTATTCACCCGCTGGGTTATTCACCCGCTGGGTTATTCACCCGCTGGGTTATTCACCCGCTAGGTTATTCACCCGCTGGGTTATTCACTCGCTGGGTTATTCACCCGCTGGGTTATTCACCCGCTGGGTTATTCACCCGCTGGGTTATTCACCCGCTAGGTTATTCACCCGCTGGGTTATTCACTCACTTTGTTATTCACCCGCTGGGTTATTCACCCGCTGGGTTATTCACCCGCTGGGTTATTCACCCGCTGGGTTATTCACCCGCTGGGTTATTCACTCGCTGGGTAATTCACCCGCTGGGTTATTCACCCGCTAGGTTATTCACCCGCTGGGTTATTCACTCGCTGGGTTATTCACTCGCTGGGTTATTCACCCGCTGGGTTATTCACCCGCTGGGTTATTCACCCGCTGGGTTATTCACCCGCTAGGTTATTCACTCGCTGGGTTATTCACCCGCTGGGTTATTCACTTGCTGGGTTATTCACCCGCTGGGTTATTCACCCGCTAGGTTATTCACCCGCTAGGTTATTCACCCGCTAGGTTATTCACTCGCTGGGTTATTCACCCGCTGGGTTATTCACCCGCTGGGTTATTCACCCGCTAGGTTATTCACTCGCTGGGTTATTCACCCGCTGGGTTATTCACTCGCTGGGTTATTCACCCGCTGGGTTATTCACCCGCTAGGTTATTCACCCGCTAGGTTATTCACCCGCTAGGTTATTCACTCGCTGGATTATTCACCCGCTGGGTTATTCACCCGCTAGGTTATTCACTCGCTGGGTTATTAACCCGCTGGGTTATTCACCCGCTGGGTTATTCACCCGCTAGGTTATTCACTCGCTGGGTTATTCACTCACTGGGTTATTCACTCGCTGGGTTATTCACCCGCTGGGTTATTCACCCGCTAGGTTATTCACCCGCTAGGTTATTCACCCGCTAGGTTATTCACTCGCTGGGTTATTCACCCGCTGGGTTATTCACCCGCTAGGTTATTCACCCGCTAGGTTATTCACTCGTTGGGTTATTCACCCGCTGGGTTATTCACCCGCTAGGTTATTCACCCGCTAGGTTATTCACCCGCTAGGTTATTCACTCGCTGGGTTATTCACCCGCTGGGTTATTCACCCGCTGGGTTATTCACCCGCTAGGTTATTCACTCGCTGGGTTATTCACCCGCTGGGTTATTCACTCGCTGGGTTATTCACCCGCTAGGTTATTCACCCGCTGGGTTATTCACCCGCTGGGTTATTCACTCGCTGGGTTATTCACCCGCTGGGTTATTCACTCACTGGGTTGTTACTGTATCGCCATTATGAAAGTGTAGCTCAAAACTGTAAGTGTTTTATGGAACGATTCAGCTGCATGTCTGCTGTGTCTGCATGTCTGCGGTGTCTGCATGTCTGCTGTGTCTGCATGTCTGCTGTGTCTGCATGTCTGCTGTGTCTGCATGTCTGCTGTGTCTGCATGTCTGCTGTGTCTGCATGTCTGCTGTGTCTGCATGTCTGCTGTGTCTACATGTCTGCTGTGTCTGCATGTTTGCTGTGTCTGCATGTCTGCTGTGTCTGCATGTCTGCGGTGTCTGCATGTCTGCATTTCTGCTGTGTCTGCATGTCTGCGGTGTCTGCATGTCTGCTGTGTCTGCATGTCTGCTGTGTCTGCATGTCTGCTGTGTCTGCATGTCTGCTGTGTCTGCATGTCTGCGGTGTCTGCATGTCTGCTGTGTCTGCATGTCTGCGGTGTCTGCATGTCTGCGGTGTCTGCATGTCTGCTGTGTCTGCATGTCTGCTGTGTCTGCATGTCTGCATGTCTGCTGTGTCTGCATGTCTGCTGTGTCTGCATGTCTGCTGTGTCTGCATGTCTGCTGTGTCTGCATGTCTGCATGTCTGCTATGTCTGCATGTCTGCTGTGTCTGCATGTCTGCTGTGTCTGCATGTCTGCATGTCTGCTATGTCTGCATGTCTGCTGTGTCTGCATGTCTGCTGTGTCTGCATGTCTGCTGTGTCTGCATGTCTGCTGTGTCTGCATGTCTGCTGTGTCTGCATGTCTGCTGTGTCTGCATGTCTGCTGTGTCTGCATGTCTGCTGTGTCTGCATGTCTGCTGTGTCTGCATGTCTGCTGTGTCTGCATGTCTGCTGTGTCTGCATGTCTGCTGTGTCTGCATGTCTGCTGTGTCTGCATGGAGAAATTAGTACTGTCTGCTCTATCACTGTGGAGAAATTATCAGTAACTGCTTTATCACTGAGAGGAGAGAGCTAACGCTGTCTGCTCTATCACCGTGGAGAAGGCAGGACTATCTGCTCTATCACCGTGGAGAAGGCAGGACTATCTACTCTATCACCGTGGAGAAGGCAGGACTATCTGCTCTATCACCTTGGAGAAGGCAGGACTATCTGCTCTATCACCGTGGAGAAGGCAGGACTATCTACTCTATCACCGTGGAGAAGGCAGGACTATCTGCTCTATCACCTTGGAGAAGGCAGGACTATCTGCTCTATCACCGTGGAGAAGGCAGGACTATCTGCTCTATCACCGTGGAGAAGGCAGGACTATCTACTCTATCACCTTGGAGAAGGCAGGACTATCTACTCTATCACCTTGGAGAAGGCAGGACTATCTACTCTATCACCTTGGAGAAGGCAGGACTATCTACTCTATCACCTTGGAGAAGGAGGACTATCTACTCTATCACCTTGGAGAAGGCAGGACTATCT